>CM070111.1:13320212-13327712 GCA_036178185.1 Liparis tanakae
GAAGCCCACCAGCTGCGGCATGATCACGGATCCCAACGGTGTGACACACACACACACACACACACACACACAAGTAGCCCGTTGCCACGGAGACAGCGGGGCGTTGAGTAATCCGGAGTGTCGTGCGGTCCTCAGGTCTCTTCAAGCCGTGCCACGCCGTCGTGGCCCCGGGGCCGTACTTCGAGAACTGCGTGTACGACATGTGCGCCACCGGAGGCCAGACGGTGGCGCTGTGCCAGGCCGTGGAGAGCTACGCCGACCTGTGCGCCGCCGCCGGGGCGCCCATCGACTGGAGGAACAACACCTTCTGTCGTGAGTCGGCTGCGTGGGAGGGGCCATCGTAGGGAGGGAGAAATGTATTCTCTGAGACGACCTCATCAGAGATATGTGTCGGAAGGTTTATTTTGCCAGATCGACCTCGTCACACACTCGGTAAACAAGGTGCTCCGACGTGAGCTGCAGAATACACCACCATGGATTCATGTTCAGAAAAGAAAGATTCAGTTCATGTTATAGAGCCCAATATCACAAATTACGAATTCTCCTTCTGGACACGCCTGACCTTTGACCTCACGTCGGAAAAAAAAACCTTCAAGGGCGAAAAAAGGGAAGAAACATAGCAAGAACCAGATGGAAAGATGGAAAATATATGTTTTAGGAAACGTACAAATTTAACTTAATGACTGAAGAGAATATTCAATTTATTTCTCAAATAATTCAATTCAATTCAGTTTATTTGTATAGCCCAGTTTCACAAATTACAAATTCCCCTCAGAGAGCTTTACAATCTGTACACATAGACATCCCTGTCCCAAAACCTCACATCGGATCAGGAAAAACTCCCAAATAACCCTTCAGGGGGAAAAAAGGGAAGAAACCTTACGGAGAGAACAGAGGAGGATCCCTCTCCAGGATGGACAGAACAATAGATATCATGAGTACAGAAGGAAATAATGTGTTATTTAGATTTTTACATACACCGTCTGGATCTCACGCCTCATGAAAGCCTCACGCATCATTTTAGAGAAAACTTTACATTTGGAGAAAAGACGTATTTGACCAAAACTTCCTTCAAACATCCCCCCCCCCCAGCTCTGAAGTGCCCCACCGGCAGCCAGTACCACCCGTGCGGCCCCGCCTGCGCCCAGCCCAGCTGCCAGGACCCGGCGGGCTCCGGCGGCGCCTGCAACCAGCCGTGCGTGGAGGGCTGCGTCTGCAGCGCGGGCCTCGTCCTCAGCGGAGACAAGTGCGTCCCGCTCGGCGAGTGCGGCTGCACCGACGGGGACGGACACTACCGGCCGGTGAGCGGAGCGCCGTGTGTCGCGTGTGTGCCGGACGGTACGGTCGAGCGCTCGCTGACCCCCGGGGGCCCCGTGCGTGCAGGTGGGAGGCTCCTGGTTCCCGGAGGCGGACTGCTCAGAGCGCTGCAGGTGCAACGGCAACGGCAACATCACCTGCGAGGCGTGGCGGTGCAGCCCGGCGCAGGAGTGTAAGGTCGTGGAGGGCGTGCTGGACTGCCACTCCACAGGTAAGACACGCACCTCACGAGGACACGCGTCCTTCTGCTAATGATTCGTCAAATGTGTGTGTGAAAAATACCCATATTTGTTTCTCAGGTAAAGGGGTGTGTCACGTGGCCGGAGATCCTCATTACTACACCTTCGATGGTGTGATGCACACGTACATGGGCACCTGCACGTACACGCTGGTGGAGGTACGGGCTGGGTTCACCCTCTGCATCGCGTCCTGGGAACAATGGGACGATATGCATGTTGTTTAAAATGCATGTCTTTGTTCTGGGTCACAGGTGTGTAACAGCACCAAGGTCACGCCCTTCAAGATCGTAGCTAAGAATGAGGAGCGCGGTCAACCAGAGGCCTCCTACGTCCGCTCGGTGAAGGTCTACCTGCCCCACGACACCGTGGTGGAGCTGCAGAAGAGCCGCAGAGTTATGGTAAGGAACACTATTCTTTTTCATATATAAATATATACATATATATATATATATATATATATATTCATATATATGTATTTATATATATATATATATATATATATATATGTATATGTATATATATACAGTATATATATACATATATATATGTATATATATATATGTAAATATATTAATATATATGTATATATTTATCTAGTATATATATATATATAGATATGTATACATATATGTATATATATATATATATATATATATACACGTATATATCTCTATATACGTATATGTATACATATACATATATATATATATATATATATATATATATATATATATATATATACATATTTATATATATAAAAAATATGCATATATATATATATGTATGCATATATATATATATGTATGTATATATATATATATATATATATATATATATATATATATGTATTTTATTGGCCGTATAGAACTTCGGAAGAAAATTACAAAGTTCTGGGGATCCATTTTCTCAGTCTAATTTAAATAACTGTCTCTCCTGTTTATGATTTAGGGGATGATTTTAAAATATAGCAGTTAGAAATTGTGTTTTTGGTTTGTTGTTTTAATCCTCAATTCGGCCACAAGAGGCAGACGTGTGCCACTACCCCCTTTTCTAAAAATGACTGTAAAAATAATGATTTTCATATTATATTGTGTGTTACATGCTAACACACAATATAACTTCCTTGTGTTGAAAGTGCCCAGAGACATTAAAACTCTCACGAATCAGCAGCATGCCCGTTGGCCTTCAGAGGAAACACTTGGTAATAACTGTATAATGAAACACGCCTAACAGTGTCTGGTACCTTTCGCCCCAGCTGAATGGACGGCGGGTCCGGACCCCCCTGTCCCTCGACCTGGTCGGGGCCAAGGTGATCACCAGCGGATCCTACAGCTTGCTGGACACAAACTTCGGGCTGCAGGTGAAGTTCGACGGCGTCCACCACCTGGAGATCACGGTTCCCGGAGAATACTTCAACAAGGTATGAAGACGTACTCATTGTCTCGTGGTCCCCGGAAAAGAGCGCCTACTGACCCCGCCTCCTTCTTCTCCAGCTGTGCGGCATGTGTGGAAACTACAACCACAACTCCTCGGATGACAACCTGATGCCCGACAAGAAACCAGCCAAGGATGTGATCCAACTGGGCAACAGCTGGAAGTCGGAGGGGGACAGCGACCCCGGGTCAGTGGCCCACGGCCTCTTCCTGGTGGACAGCCGGAGCTCACGGTCCACTCTGAGCACGTTGTCTTCTCACACTTGTCAACGCCCTCCCTTCCAGCTGCCAGCCGGACACCCGTCCAGACGTGCACCCCGACTGCACCGCCGAGGAGGAGAAGCAGTACGAGGCCCAGTGTGCCGAGGTCATCCTCTCCGACCTCTTCAAGCCCTGCCACTCGCTGCTGCCCCCCGAGGCCTTTCTGGGCAACTGCGTCTACGACATGTGCGAGTACGACGGCATGCAGACGACGCTGTGCGACAACGTGGAGGGCTACGCCCAGGCCTGCCAGAGCGCCGGCGTCACCATCAGCTGGAGGAACAGCACCTTCTGCCGTGAGTCCCGGACGCGCCCGTCCCCGGGCCACGCCAGAGGCTCCGGTCGAGTCCTCGTTGCGTAATCCTTTCCCCTCTTCCCCTTTTCCCCCCGCAGCCGTGCCCTGCCCTTCCAACAGCCACTACTCGGACTGCACCCCCCCGTGCCCCCCCACCTGCTCCGACCTCTTCCCCCTCTTCTGCCACCTGCCGCCGACCTCCTGCGTGGAGGGCTGCCAGTGTGACGCCGGCTACGTCCTCAGCGACAGCAAGTGTGTCCCTCTGGCCAAATGTGGCTGCCTGGGCTCCGACGGGGAGTACCACGACGTGAGTGACGGGACAGGATGTGACATCACAGCAGACGCACATGCGGGTCATCTTTGAACTTCTCCTAGCAGCTCTTAGTAGATACCCAATGGAACAGAAGGTCTGTTTCAGGGGGTTCTACTTTTGTCTGTTTCTCTTCTTTTTGCCGTTAAAAAATATATGTTGTTGTCGTTCTCTGTCGTCTGTGGTTGTTTGAAGTTGTTTTGAGTCTCTTTGTAGTTATTTTGTTTCTCTTTGCAGTTGTTTGTATCTCTTTGTAGTTTCTTTGCGTCCCTTAGTAGTTGTTTGTATCTCTTTGTAGTTTCTTTGCAGCTGGGTTTATCTCTGTAGTTTATTTGTATCTCTTTGTAGTTTATTTATGCCTCTTTGTAGTTTATTTAAGCCTATTTGTAGTTTCTTTATCTCTCTTTGTAGTTTCTTTAAGCCTCTTTGTAGTTTCTTTAAGCCACTTAGTAGTTTCTTTATCTCTCTTTGTAATTTCATTATC
The DNA here is from genome assembly GCA_036178185.1 of Liparis tanakae. Classification (NCBI taxonomy): domain Eukaryota; kingdom Metazoa; phylum Chordata; class Actinopteri; order Perciformes; family Liparidae; genus Liparis; species Liparis tanakae. Next base: position 13,324,552 of record CM070111.1, read on the forward strand.
TCTCTTGGTAGTTTCTTTATCTCTCGTTGTTGTTTCTTTAAGCCTCTTTGTAGTTTCTTTAAGCCACTTAGTAGTTTATTTATCTCTCTTTGTAGTTTCTTTAAGCCTCTTTGTAGTTTCTTTATGCCTCTTTGTAGTTTCTTTATCTCTCTGTGTAGTTTCTTTAAGCCTATTTATAGTTTCTTTAAGCCTCTTTGTAGTTTCTTTATCTCTCTTTGTAGTTTGTGTGTACCTCTTTGATGCTGTATTGCATCTCTTTGTAGTTCTTTTGGTCTCTTTATAGCCTTCCTGAGTCTTTTTGCAGTTGCTTCATGTTTCTTTGTGGTCATTTTGAATCTCCTCCTGTTTGAGGGACATTTATTCGCTGAAGGCCCTGGTGGCCCCCGGCCCTTTGGGCCTGAGCCCGTTCAGTAATCCATGCACACTTTGGAATTTGAAGGAACGATTGTTACAACGTAGTAATCTATATCGTTGTGTTTCTGATCTGCTCTGTGTTTGTAGGTGGGAGACTCGTGGCTGACGGATAAATGTGTTAATTTATGTTCCTGCAACCTCGGTGGCCAAATCTCGTGTAAGGACCACAGCTGTAACGCCAACTCCGTGTGTGGCCTGGACAACCTCGGAGAGGTCGCCTGCAGACCCACCAGTGAGTCACTCTGATTGGCTGTAGACGTTTATTTATTTATTTATTTGCACAAAAATAAGTAACAAATGTAACATTATTAAAAAAGACACAGAAATGAGTGCAGGTGAGAAAAGAAACCCAAAGGGCTTATGCAAGGTTCTCACCTAAAGTAATGAATAATAAACAAGAATAACATTTAACGTGCTAAAACAAACAACAATACACATCAAGGAATACAAAACACTATGAAGATGATGAAAAGGCTTGATTCACCAGGCTGGCCCTTAATCTATGTTTGAAATTACTGAGTGAAGATGAAGAGTTAGCAATAAGAATGTGATTGTTCCAGAGTAAAGAACCTCTGTGTTTGATGGAGAACTGGCTGAGTGGTACGGCTGAAGGGAGGATGGAGATTAGCAGATTGTCTGGTGTTGAAATCGTGAACTTGAGAATTGGTCTCAAAATATTCTTTGAAAGGTGTAGGGAGCATATGAGCAAGGTACGTGCATTTATAGATGAATGAAAAGGTCTGGACTGTGTTAATGTCAGAGATAGACAATATATTTAATTTATTAAACAGAGGAGCAGAAGGAGCCGAAAAGTTGGAGGAGGTAGCTATTCTTACAAATTGTTTTTGCGAAATGAGTAATTTGTGACAATATTGCTGTAGATGAGATATGGATAAATTAAACTATAGTAAAGGGTTAAGATGCATGCCTGATGACTTGAAACCTAAAAGGTATTGTCGAAATCATAACTCATTGTTTCATTGACGTCGTCATCTAGAGTTCGACAAGTGCAGCATCTCCGGGGATCCTCACTACCGAACATTCGACGGCTTCACGCATCACTTCCAGGGCCCCTACACCTACGTCCTGACTCAGGGCCACAACCTGCAGAACTCCTTATCGCCCCTCGTGGTGAGGTCTAAGAACATCAGGCGCGGTGGGAGCCGCAGGGTGTCGTTCCTGGATCAGATCTACGTCGACGTTTACGGCTTCAACGTCCGCTTCCTGCAGAAGAAGAACGTCCTGGTCAGTAGTTTTGTGTCTTGTTAGGTTTTTGCTTGCGTTAAAAAAAGCCCGTAGTGACACAATGTCGTTCCCTTCCAGCTAAACGGGGAGCGCGTGGTACCTCCTCTCAGTCCGGTCGAGGGTTTGACCATCACGATGAACTCCAGGCAGGTCCAGCTCACCACCGACTTTGGACTCACTGTACGCTTCGATGGCAGCAGTCGCGGAGGTAAGAGAAGAAGAAGAAGAAGAAACCTCGGCATCCCCTCACTGGCTCGTTGGGGAATCCATTCACCCCCAACCTCCTCCATCTTTGTGTTTGCCCATCAGAGATCATACTGCCCAGCACCTATAGGAACTCCGTCAGGGGGATTTGTGGAAACTACGACGGCATCACGAGAAATGAGTACATGATGCCGGATGGAACCGTGGTCCGGTCCCTGGACCAGTTCGGAGAGAGCTGGAGGGTCAGTGAGCGCCAGGCGGATGGACTGAAGACCTCCGACCTTCCTCACAATGTGCACCGGTAGGTCCACCGGATAAATGTCCTCCAGACATTAGACTTTAGTATAGATGTTCATGGGCATAGAGATTCCTAACCTTGGTCATGTGATCAATGTCATGTGATAATACTGTTCAGGGCAAAGGTATATCAGTACTCTGGTGTGCTGTGTCAGGGCCTATTGAGGGTCAGCTAGATATGCATATGAAATACCTCTACACGTAAAGTAATGGAGGGGTATCTGATGGTAATCTGATACCCGACGTAGCAGCTTCAATCAGTTCTACTTCCTCTTCCCTTCCCTCCTCTCCAGGCGGGAGGTGGAGACCGATCCAGATTCTGGGTTCCAGACGTCGGACTGCTCTCCGGCTCAGCTCAACGACTTCAACGGCCTGTCTCAGTGTGGAGCGCTGTCGGACCCCAAGGGCCTGTTGGCTGCCTGCCACTTTACCCTGCCGCCAAAGACATACCAGGAGTGAGTAGTCTGTTGTGTGTGTGTGTGTGTGTGTGTGTGTGTGTGTGTGTGTGGAAACCGTCCTCTGGAGAGTCACAGTGCAGTTTACATTGGTGCAAAACACATTTTAGACTTTAAATCCTTACTTCCAATGTATATATCTGGATTAAAACACAGATTTGCACTATAGTAGCACTTGAATAGCTCTTATTATGGTACTTTTGTAGTTTGACTATGTCGAGGAAATGTTACTTTCTGTATTCTTGTTGTTCTTAGTTTGTACTCTAGGTTGAAATGCACTTATTGTAAGTCGCTTTGGATAAAAGCATCTGATAAATGACGTGTCATGTAATGTAATGTAATATATGACTATAAGCGCCACGTGGGAATGGATTACTATACATGTACACTGGGTGGCGCTGTTCTGTGGTCCTCCACTCACCTATATATAGTCAATCAGCTCATGATTGACAGGCGTTAGACCCCGGAAAGTACAAACGGTTTTGACCGTTCTGGAGTTACGAGTGTATCTCAGCATACCTCAAAGATAATTAACTGAATATATGT
>CM070111.1:13332712-13420212 GCA_036178185.1 Liparis tanakae
TTTTTCCTTTATAGATATCCTTATCAACTTCTACCAGATTAATCTTCATATAAATATAAATACTTTTTGTATTACACTTTGTCTAAAATATTATATTAAAATATGCAAATTAGGCGATATCTCATTATATATGCGTACATAAACTCTTGAAGCTACCGTTTTTTTGGGTGATCACAATGTTCACAATGACCCTGATTATAAGGTCATAGAACAGTGTAAGCATTCTGATTTGATATAAATAAAATGGCTAAAAAAAGTTACAACTATTACCTATTACATACAACTAGCAAAATACAGGAATTGCCAGTTATTTATTAACCTAAACTTTAAAAAGCTTACATTTCCTAGCTGTTTTAAATATTGATGTCATCACGTCATCACACCATCACCTCCAAGTTTTTTTTCAACAAAAGTTTACTTGGCAGCCATAGAGACCTGAGGTCATAGCAGAGCACATATCAGAGCACATGGCAGCAAGATGACTTGTGAGATCAAGAAAAGTAAGGAAATCTACTCTTAATTCTCTGTGTTGGCGTGTTCACTTACAATGTGTCATTATCATATGAGTTGTAATTGTGTGTGTTTAAATAATTATAATGAATTTGTATCAGTTTAATATATAATGTGGTGTGCATTGTAGCTAGCTAACTACAGTTTGGGATGTGCTGAAACAGAAGGGAGATGCCTATGGTGGTTTGTGGGCGACGAAGGTGTGTACCGTATTGCCAAGGAAATCCAACTTATGAAACCAGACCAGTTTAACAATATATTCCTTGGTCTAGGTGGGTTTCATATGGAGAAAATTGTGTTGGCCTGTCTTGGTACATACCTGGAACCCTCTGGAATATTTGATGTTCTAGTTGAAACGGAGTGCTACGGTACTGATGTCATTAGGACCGTGATCTCCGTTCTCACTATGGTAGGGCCCGCACTGCCCATTCAATGATACACGAGGTCCTCACATCCATGATCTTGGAAGCATTCCTCTCCAAATACCCTGACAGAAAAACAGAGATGGAGGCACTGCAGATCAACTGGAAGTCCCAAGAGCCTACAGATGAAGAATGGAACACCAAAAGGAACTTTCTGACACCATCAATGCAGCCTTTCAAGTCTACCTTAAAGAGCAGGCATTGCAGTCCCAGTCCTTAAGTACTGGAGCACATATGTTTCTGACCTGTTCCCAATATTGAGGATCTGACCAATTCTCTGCGCTCTGGAGACTGGATTCTCTACCTCAGTGCAATGGAGAGGGCAACTTCACTGTTCTTCTTTTTTGGGAGAACAAACTACTGTCGATGGACACCATTATTCCTGCAGGACTGCTATCAACTGAAGGAGAAGTTCCCACTCCTCTACGACTCATACATAAATGGTGGATTTGTTGTGAACACCACCAAAAGGGTAGTGGAGTGCCATTTGACCAGGCACTAGAGCAGTGTTACAACCGGCCTGCCAAAGTGAGTGGAGGGATAATTGGGGTCACCAGGAAGAAGGAAGCAGTAGCTCTTTGGGGAATCATCAAGCATAAAAAAGACCAGTATGTTGATCTCCTTGAGATGAGGGATGATGTTGGAGGAGAACTCTCTCTTCATCATGACTTCAACCTGAGCACTACAACTAAAATAGTAAAGATGGTGCAAGACATAGAGGAATATCTCCACAAGGTATGCAGTCCTTTAAGAGACCAGGTAATGCTTAAGAATGTTCTCACTGGAGAAATTGTGACCAAGGTAAATGTAGACAAGTTGTTGTGCTGTATCACAGAGGGCAGTGCTACTTGTGCTAAATTTATCGATGATCGACTTAGAAATAAGTCGATATCAATACACTCGACTATTAGTAAAGTCAAGTTTACTTTGCCAAAGACCGCCTTGAATTTGGCTTCCAAAGCAGACATCAAAGATGAGACAATCAAAGCTCTCATGTTTATTGAGTATGGGTGTCACCGGGGGTTCACAGTTGAGGAGCTACTCCAGCATGAGATCACCAACTCTGCATTCATCTTGGTTGACAAAGACGGTTACTTGAGGAAGAGTGCCAAATCACAACTTGGGACTGAGCTGTTGAAGTTGTGTCCACAAATAGATAAAAAAGGTCCAGTTACCCCCCCGCAAACACACGCCATCATTATCGACTTCATGGCATTGGTGAGAAAGGTCTCCTTAAAGAAACTTGATCCACCCATCAAGACATTCAACGACTTTGCTATTGCTTTGACATTTATGGTCACCAAAGCTGGAGGCAACTGTGATGAAATCCATATAGTTTTCGACACTTACCGAGAGGACAGCATCAAACATGGAGAGAGGGAGAGAAGAGGAACATCAAAAAACATGGTTGTCCTTGATGTGATATCACCAAACCAAAATGTTCCAGTGGTATTAGAGAACTTTTGGTCATCTTCCATCAGCAAAACTGCTTTTCAGGCATTCTATGTTGAGTGGCTGACCACCAATTACAAAGGCACCAAACCAGTATACCTTGGTATATCACCACAGGCATGGATTGTGTCAGCGGCGAGTTCTACTCCATTCCTCGGCTCAACTGCACACACGAGGAAGCTGATGACAGGATGATGTTCCATGTACAGGACATTTTAAGTCACCGTACAGGATCTACATCACTGACACTGTCATCGGGTGACACAGATGTCTTTGTGTGCCTATTATACCACATAACAGTCAATTGGAGAAGTCTTGGCCTCCAAGAGCTCTGGCTTATCCGCAACTCAGGAGTGAAAAGATCAATATTACCACTTCATGATATCTGCAAAGCGCTGGGAGATGAGCTCACACAGTGCCTCCCAGCACTACATGCGCTGACTGGGTGTGATACAACCAGCAAAATTTCAACAAAACTTGCAGCTCTGAACACTGTCCACAAAACAGACAACTCTTCTCTGATTCTCAATTTCAACTGTCCACAGCTAACAGAGAGTGCAATACAAATGGCGGAGACATTCTTGGTCAAATGTCTCAAACCATCAAGAGACATGGAGACATTTGACGACCTGCGCATTGCTGCGTTCGATAGTAATGTCCTTAAGATCGACTTTGAGAGGACCGCTTGCACCTCAACTAATGCAAGAAAACATATACGACGAGCCTATTATCAACAGCAGCTTTGGATCCAAGCACCATTTACAGACGCCACCTCCATCTTAAATGCAGATGCTTATGGTTTTGTAAGAAAGGGCAGTTTATTAGTCCCTGAGATAGTAATCTCAAAACCTGAAGGTTTGCCAGATCCTTGCTCATGTGGCAAGTGTGCACACAAGAATGGATGTCCCTGTCGGGTAGCTGGTATCCTTTGTTGCAAGTACTGCAAATGCAAGGGAGGCAATAGTTGTAAAAATCCTATCACTGAATGAGCTTTCATCATCATCCCTATACCTGGATTCCACCAGTACCTGGACCTGATGTGTTACAACACAGGGAATAAACCAGCTGCTTTGTATTTTTCACTTTAAGTTAACGTTCCAGTGATAATAGCAAGGTTGGAAATAAAATGTCTGTATATCAATAAAATGTTTGTTTTCTTTCTTTAAAAAAAGTCCTGTGTTTGTATACAATTGTATTTATACCCCCTCCACCCTGGACATCTACAGACGCAATTAGAAATATCAAACCAGAATTCTTACACTGTAAACATTGTGATCACCTAAAAAACGGTAGCTTCAAGAGTTTATATCTACGCATATTTAATGAGATATTGTCTAATTTGCATATTTTAATATTATTTTTTAGACAAAGTGTAATACAAAAAGTATTTCTATTTATATGAAGATTAATCTGGTAGAAGTTTATGAGGATATCTATAAAGGGAAAAAAAGTCTCATTCACCTGTAGTGTGATAATAGTTTCACTTAAAGTGGTCATTTTGAGGACTTTCGTCCCGGATAGAGATTTTGGCACACATCCCATGTTGTTCAGTGGGGTCATATTAGTCTATAACAGTTGAGATATTCTCCGCTAAATGAAGCGCATACAAATCTTCCCCAGGACCTAGACTACATAAGATATATACAATAACGGAGCCAAAATATTCAAAACATTGACATTTAAGAGACAGAATATGTCCCTCAGCCTCGGGGTCAAAGGCATAACGGTGGAGCAGTGTATTTAAAAATCAGACTTAGGTATTAAGTATTAATGTCAAAATATACTTAAAGTACTAAATGTAAAAGGAAATATTAATGCACAGAATGGTAATAATGTAACTAATAATATTGCATTATACTTAATGATAGATTAACATATGCATATACATCATAAAGCAATAGAAATACAAATATGTTTAATATATAATACAAATTATATTTAAATGCATACTTGAGCATAAATATATATATATGATACATACACACATAAATACATATATGTTTTAATATAAATATATATATATATAAATGCACATAAATATATGCATATAAATACGTATATATTCATAAATAAATATATATTTATAAATAAATATGCATTAATATATATATTTATAAACACAGTTACAAATAAATATGCATTAATATATATATATATATATATATATATATATATATATATATATATATATATATATAAATATGCATTCATATATATATATATCATTTAATATTATACAAATGCTTATACTTTATATTCTTCAGAAACGCAAAAACTCTGCTCAACTGTTGGTCTTTTCCTTCATGTGAATATTTTTGCCAAATGATGAAAGATGTTCTGTAATAAACGACCAACACAATAATTCAAATATAAACTTTATTTGCCCTCAACGTGGGCAGAACACCCGGAGTTTCCAAACCCGTGACGCCACACGAGCTTCCTGCTCGCACGCCGCCGGCTCGGATGTCGGAGGAGGAGGTTCAGGAATAAAAGACACATTCAGACAAAGAACAGCAGCGCCTGTGTTCAGCAGCAGACGCACAACGACACACACACACACACAAAGGTCTCACTCGGGAGATTACACACATATTACCACATTCTACAGCCTCAAATTTAAGAGGTTGAAGTTCAACACACACACACACACACACACACACACACACACACACACACACACACACACACACACACACACACACACACACACACACACACACACACACACACACACACACACACACACACACACACACACACACACACACACACACACACACACACACACACACACACACACACACACACACACACACAGGTCAATAGGTCAGGAGTGTGTAGCAGCTAACACTTGGAAGGCACCATACGGACATTCACCCAAAACAAAAGACTCGTCAGCCAATGGGGAAGCTGTAAATCCAGCATTCGGCCCATGTCACATTTCTTGACTTTGATGACCTTTGATCCTTTGCCACCTCCATCTCAAAGTCACCGCACGCCTACACTTTGGTCCAAGACAAATAAAAGCAGTCAAATGTCCAATAACCCACATATTAGCCTCTTCTGTCAGTCTTTAAGATTGAACACTTCTTTCAGAAACAAATCGATCTGGAAATGAACAAATAAATAAAATGATCTTAACCCACGAATCTCAGAACTCTGTTGTACATACGGTCTTATTCAAAAGCTTGAATGGCTGCTCAATGAAACGCTTCAATGTGGACGTCATGAAGTTCAAAGACGGAACGTAAACACGAAGCAGCTCAACAATAAAGTCCCGAGGAGGTGTTCCTCTCTACCTGAACATGAACAATAAATATCATTAAAAACATCAAATACACGTCCAGTGGCTGGTGCTGACCGCTCAATGAAATGTGATCCTCTTCTCAACGTAGAGCCGCGTTGTAACCCTTCAGCGGCTCATATTCATTGTTATTACACATTTCCTTCACGAGTAATAAGCAGGAGTCCAAACTTATTCATACATTTGAATCGAGAGGTTGTCGTCAAAATCGACCAGAAGACGATTCTGATATTGAGGGAACTTCCTGTTTGCCATCATACTCAGAATCAGATGTTGAGATCGATATCCATTTGACATCCATACGTTAAAGCACGAATAAAGTTAAAAAACACATTTAGCTTTTAAAAATATACTGCAGGCCTCTAAGAGACGCGTCGCTTCATGTTCACTGAATATCTGAAGCAACAATGAGCGTCTCACAACCAGAGGGGAACCAAGTGCCTAGAGCTGCATTCTCTCTCCTGACCACCAGGGGGGCGACTCCTCTGGTTGTAGAGAAGTCTATAAAATGACTCCTCTGGTTGTATAGAAGTCTATATAATGACTACTTCTCTCCTGATGTATTCCCTCAGTAAACATTGTAAACACGAGTTCATGTCTCAGTCTCTAGTTTCAAGTCTTTTTCTATACAGCATGATGTCATCATTTAGTACTTTATGATCCATTTAGAGTCACACAGACCATAAAGCATGGGGCGCTTTAGGGGCGGGGCTACAGGGTGACCTAAAGCGCACCTATAGGCTGTTAATTAGTACATTTATTTATTGGAATGTTGTTAGCCGACCTAAGTTAGCATCACGATAAATATCTCAGTGAATGTGACTCGAGGTGGGATTAGCATTAGCTACGCTAACGGTACGAGGTCCATCTCTAAACCTACTGATGTAAACAAATACTTCACTAAATGTTTCTGAGTAAATACAAACAACTGGTTCCACCAGCTGTATCTGTGCCCTCGGGCACAAGCAGGCACTCTGGGGTTTCCTGATTATACCCTACATACAACTTATAAATACACTAGCAACTAGGAATAAACTATAATCACAGAGCAATGAAAATCACCCGCTGAGTGAAATGAAATGTAAAAGGAAGTGTGAAAAACAAGAATTGAAGATTGTTTGTGGCCAGCAGCATCGGCTCCATCACCGCTCCTGTAAGCTCCTCCTCCTCCTCCGTCCATCTCTCCAGCTACTCGTCTTCAGTTGAGACCTTTTCCACGTCATCTGAGGAGGAGAAGAGTTCTTTGGTCCACAATGTCGGTTCCACTGAACAAAAGCCCGTTTCACACACGTCACACCAGCAGAACTGGGCCTCTTAAACATGTTGGAGCGCGTACACACCGGCTATTGTGAAGGGCTCGCACACGCACACAGCCGCCCCCTCAGAGCCCACACACACACACACACACACACACACACACACACACACACACACACAATCAGTTGAAAGCTGCTCAACAATTATTATGTTTTTTATGACTCACTTTTAATAGTATTTATGACTTATTTTTAATAGTATTTATTTATTTAGTTATTTTTAATGTTTTCTTATTCCTTACTTTTAATGTTTTTTATAACTTACATTTAATATTATTTATTACTTATTTAATGTTTTTTATGACTCACTTTTAATAGTATTTATGACTTATTTTAATAGTATTTATTTATTTACTTATTTTTAATGTTTTCTTATTCCTTACTTTTAATGTTTTTTATAACTTACATTTAATAGTATTTATTACTTATTTAATGTTTTTTATGACTTTCTTTTAATGCGTTTAATGAATTATTTGTAATGTTTTTTATGACTCACTTTTAATAGGTTGTATTACTTGCTTTTATTAATTACTTGTTATTGTTTTAATTAATATTGTTTTATGTTTGTTATTGTCATAGGTTTGTTATTTGTTGATGTTTGTTATTGTTATATGTTTGTTATTGTTATAGGTTTGTTATTTGTTGATGTTTGTTATTGTTATGTTAGTTAAGGTCTCTCAAGGAACTACAGATGCTAATGAGCTTTGTTAGCTACAATTCATGTTTTAACTGTAACCTTTTAAATAAAGAAAATAATAATAATAATGTTACATCAATCTGACCAATGCAAACAGCTGCTTGTATCTTTGGGAACGTTTCCATGCTAGAGGGCAGAGAGGACATCTTTAAAATAAATCCAAGTCCAAGTTGGTTGGACCAGACAGTTGAAGACTCTGGATGTAAAGAGCGACCACGCGGGCGTTGCTCATAACACGACGTAAACGTGTGAACGCCGTCTCCTGACCTGCCGTGAGCCTCCTGGTTTGGTCCCAGCACCAACACTTTGCACTCCCTCTTGGCGATCTTCCCCAGTGCGATGAGGGCGTGGTCGGGGGTGGGCGGCAGCGCTCTGCCCCCCGGAGGTCCCGCGGTGGACGCGGCGGCGGCCCGGTGCGCCGTCACGCTGCCGGTCCTGATGAGACGGGAGTGAGCTGCATGTCTGTGACATCGTTCAGACAGCTGGGGAACCAACCCTCCTGCGTACCTGGCGTGGCCGGAGCTGGACGGCGGCGGCTGGGAGAAGCTGTGCGACCGGGCCGGGTCGCGTCTCTCCTGCAGCCCTCTGGCTGCGGGGCCCGATGATGATGATGATGATGATGATGATGATGAAGGCTCCACGGGGGGAGTAGACACCGAGGCTGTGAACTGGAGCTTCAGTTTCATGTGCTGGCTCAACTACGGGGGGGGGGGGGGGGGGGGGGGGGAGAAGGCAAGATGGGGGGTGTCACTGGGTTTATCGTTGTCAGTCGACCGATTACCGTCGGAGCGCATTCGGTACCTCGAAGAGTCCCGTCCTGAGGATCTGGAAGGCCACGGTGAAGGAGAGGGAGGAGCCCTTCCTACAGCGGCCCAGGTTGTTGAGGGGAGACTGGCACACCACCGCCAGGGGGGCGCCGGGATCATACCGGCCTCCTCCGTCAGCTGATGAACAGATGAATGGAGGGAGGAAGGGGGGAAGTTGGTTTGCAGGTAGGTAGTTAGTTAGGTTGGTCGGTAGGTAGGTTGGTAGGTAGGTAGTTGGGTTGATAGGTAGGTTGGTAGGTAGGTTGGTAGGTAGGTAGTTGGGTTGGTAGGTTGGTTGGTAGGTAGTTAGGTTGGTAGGTAGGTTGGTAGTTAGGTTGGTAGGTTGGTTGGTTAGTAGGAAGGTCGATAGGTAGGTAGGTAGGTAACGAGTGGTGGGGGAGAGAAGGTGGAAGTAGGTTAGGATAGAAAGCGGACGGCACAAAGGAAGCTTGAGATGTTTCAACGCTGGCCGACTCCTTGGCGGTCCGTTCCTGCCTCACTATAAAAGGAAAAGCTGCTGGACCAGCACCACACCGTATTTATGTCGGGGGAAAACTCAGTGATCCCTGAATGTGGTTAAAAATCTAATTAAAGTTAAAAGCTCAAATCTCCCCAAGAGGAGCCGACGCGGTGGGAAGAGGCTTCAGGGTGTCGTGGTACATGTCGCGTCGAGCTGCGACACAAAAACACTCAAGAAACGGAATCAGATGAATTGTTTCTGCACAGTAATAAATAAATATAAAGAAGAAGACGATCGGAACTGGACCGGGCGACGTTGAAGTCTGAGCCTCACCGTCCGAACTCCAGATCAGCCGGACGGCCAGGAAGTCCTGCAGGTTGTTGAGCAGGGTGTACTTCACCCAGAAGGCCTCCAGAGGCCGGACCGCGCGGGGACAGGAGGCGGTCATCACCAGCAGGGGGCGCTCCAAGCGGATGCTGGGCAACGAGTAACAACTGGAGATGTACCTGGAGGGAAACACGCGTTTCGCTTTCACTGAAGAGACGTTGACAGTGGAGCGAACGCCGTTCACAATAACGTTTTGTTTTCATCACATGACCTCCGACCTTACGGTCAACACCTGTTGACCAGAAGAGAAGCGGTTACCTTGTCAACGGCAGTGCTGGAGTGTACCACTGTAACACAGCCACCAGCTGGACCTCCAACCCCTACACACACACACACACACACACACACACACACACACACACACACACACACACACACACACACACACACACACACACACACACACACACACACACACACACACACACACACACACACACACACACACACACACACACACACACACACACACACACACACACACACACACACACACACACACACACACACACACACACACACACACACACACACAAAAAACACACACACACACATAATCAGACACACACACACACAAAACCAGACACACACAAAACCAGACACACACAGAGAAACACAAACATAAACAGAGAAATATATGCACACACACACACACAGACAAAGAAACACATACACACACACAAACACACACAGAGAAACACACACACACACACACACACAAACAGAGAAACACATACACACAGAGAAACACACACACACACACACACACACACACACACACACACACACAGGATGAACTAGACGCATGTGAACCTGTCGCATGGTGACATGTTGATTCCTCGACATGAACACACACGCTGTGGTTCACTGACTCACTCCCACCGGCAACACAAAAACACACACTAGCGCACAAAATGTGGACAGAAAAAGTTTTAAAATCAGGCTTTTTCAGTGGAATGACAGAGCGTTTATAAAATGAAACATTAGTCAGCTGTTTTTAAAGCGCTGACAAACTTTTGGTTTGGGTCGTTTTGTGGACAATAATCTCTCCTGAAGACAGAGGAGGAAGATATGCTAGTTTCAGAAGATGTTTGAACTCTCAGTTTTGTGCAATATAATCCTAAATAGGGGTCTGGGTTGGGGGTCGGGTCCAGACCGCCGACCCGCGTGTTTCTGGGAAGAGACGGGGACGTTTTCTAAATGCCTTTTGTGTTTTGATGCTGTGCCACAAACTAAATTCCATTCATCTCTCATGTTCTGGAGACTAGAGATCCAACTGGATACCAGGAGGAAGCAGTGAGGACATTGATATTTTATTTATTTAATTTTGGGGAATTTTGGTTGGACTGACCCTTAAATTCCTTTGAAGTGGCTTGAAGTCCCAGAAGACGATAACACACATCACAGAGATGTGAACCCCAAACAGATCATGCAGGGTTCTTACACATTTTGACCAGTGGATTTCCATGACATTTCCATGACTTTTCCATGACTTTGAACCAAAATTTTCATGACCAAACTGAAATCTCGGTAAAAACATTTAGAACATTTTGCGTACGCCGGCTTATATTTTTAGCGTTTTTCTTTAAAAAACATGTTAATTATTTCAAACTCGGTGTAAATTAACATGTGATCATAACAAATTTCCATGACTTTTCCAAAACGTTGATGATTTGCGTTTTTTCCATGACTTTTCCAGGCCTGGAAATGACCATTTAAAAATTCCATGACTTTTCCAGGTTTTCCATGACCGTACGAACCCTGATCATGTCTGGATTCAAACACAGAAGAAATGCCTCTCCTGTCTCCAACGTATCCGTATCTACTTACATTCTTGCTAATGGCCTCTGATAAACCACTTAACACGGCAATCTGTTGATATCTCAACAAAATTAATCTTGTGATTGTACAGAGGAACAGAAAAATTTGGACTTTTGCCATAAAATCCAAATCTTGGAGAGCTGGTGCGATAGCCTGTGATGGGTAAAGGGCAGGAGGCGGTCCGCTCACCTCGCTGGAGTCGCCCCGCGCCTTGTCCTGCAGCTGCAGCTGGAACAGGAAGTTGTGCTCCTCCAGGGCGCTGAGCGTGCTGGGCAACCTCGACGACTCGCCATCCATCCGGTAGAACGACGCCACGGTGACCTCCGCCGATTGGTGGCTTTAGGGGAGGAAGCGTAAACAAAGGAAGCGTTGGTTTGACCCACACAGCAGCACGACCATGAGACAACAACCCTCCATAGGAGTGTGTGTGTGTGTGTGTGTCATCATGACTGGAGGTGGCTGCTGCACCAATCACACGGCCAGCACAACGGCGACGCAGTCATTCACTCACGGCAGACACACGAGGCTCATGGGAATTTATGTTTTGGAGATACAACCGGTGTCAACGGCTTTGGAGAAACACACAAACAAAGAGGCTCCAGCTCAGAGGGAATCACTGGGAAAACATTGTGTTCATATACTATTTCCCACAAGCCTATATTTTGTAAACGCCTTTTAAACTTCTAGGTCCTTTTATTTTTAAGCTCTTCCGGCGAGACAGGAAGTAGATGTAAATCTCGTAATTTGACTTCGCGAAAAGTACGTTAGCTAGGCGACCTGAAGGAAAAGTTGTTTATGAGTATTGTTCTTACTCTATGAGCGGCTGAGCACCGAGCCGGACGGGAACACGGTACTTTGTGTTTTATTTGGGCTCTGGTGACATGTTTAGTGACTTTATTTGTTAATTACCATGTAGAATAAATTGTAATAAAATGCTAATGCTAGATTAGCTATATGTTCAATAAGAAAGAGAAAATGTTGTGATTAATGTCCACATGTATAAGTATAATAATGTATAATGTCATAATGTCATTAATGTCATCTAATTCATGTTTACACTCCTAGGAGCTCATTTCTTTTTTGTTCCATGAGCTTTTCCGGTGATTTTTGGAAATTCAAAGGAAAAACAAACAAAACACTCTTGAATGTCAACACGGCTCACGGAGGAACACGAATAAAGAAAGTTGTGGAAACATCAGAACTCTTCACTGTCGTCCGGCTGGGGTCACGGGGGTCTTCAGCCGATGACGGAGCCGCCAGTGAGAAGCAGACACTCTCCACTTAAAATAGATGAACCACTAAATATGCCGGAGGAGGAAGTTCAGGGCCATAACCCGGCGGGGGAAGTGGTTTGTGCAGATATTTGGGAAGTTACTAAAGATCTTTTGAAACTATTCGTGGATGTGTGTTCCCTACTCAGCTGCTGCGAACCTGAGAGTTTGGTTGTGACCTCAGAATGTTTTTTTATCCAGCAGCAGATCAATCCTCTTGATCAGGGGTCCCCAAACTTGTTCCTGTGAGGGCCACATAACTTTTCCCTTCTCTGATGGTCAGCTTGTCACAGAAAAAGTGTGACGATCGCAGGGGTGGCTAAATGTAAACATTCATTGTTTTCCAGAAAGCCACACATCACCAAATATTAATAATAAGAGAAAATTAGAAATTAGGAACTCGTCATGAATCTGTTCTATTTGACAGGGGCTAGTCTAGTCGTGGCCAGACTGAAAAAAAAAATCCTAATGCGTCTCTGGTATTGTTCAGGTGGCCGGGCCAAATGTGGGCCTTAGTTTGGGCACCACTGCTCTTGATGGTCTTATAGTTGGGGCTGAATCAGGTTCACCTGGTCCAGCCCCTAGAGATGCTGCTAGAGGCTGATAGGCTGCTGGGGGACGTTTAGGATACACTGAGCTCCTATCTCCTCTTCTCTCTCTACTTATGGATGACTTTATATCTCTCCATTTCACATTAACTCTGCTTCCTCCCCGGAGTCTTTGGGATTTCACGTCTCATAGGGTCCATCGGACCTGGTGGGTCTGAAGCCTCCCGCCATGGCCGTGCCGATGCTTACCAGACGTCGTCGACGACGAGAACCGAGCCGTCGGGCATCATGGGGAGGTAGGAGGAGTTATAGTTAGGAAGGATCTTCACATCTCGGACACACAGCTCATCCTGAGAGCTGCAGTTTAACACTGAGGGGAGACAAGGGGGGGGGGGGTAGCAAAACTCAAGACGTGTGTTTGTGTGTGTGTGTGTGTGTGTGTGTGTGTGATGATGATGGACTACCTTTGAGGACAGTCAGGTGTTTCCCAGACACGGCCATGTGCTGACATTGGACACTGGGAGGTGGAAGAACATTCAGGACGGTGCTGACTGGGGACGGAAACGGGTACAATTTTAAAATGAGGCGGTTAATTGATGAGAACAAAACATACATATTCTTCGTTTAAAGTGGTACATTTGTGAGAAAAATGTGGATATTCTCAAATTAAAGCAGTACATTTTTTAGAATATTAATTTAAATACATTTTTAGATTAAAGTGGTATATTTTTTAAAGTATATATAATATTCTTGGATTAAACTGGTAAATTGAAGAAAACAAAATGTGGATAATCTAAAGAAAATTAATATAAAAAAAAAAAAATGTAATCTATTAATTAAAAAAAAAATTGGATTAAAGTGGTAAATTGAAAAAAAAAAGATAATCTCAGATTAAAACAGTAAATTTATGAGAAGAAAAAAATTGAAATATTCTTTGAGATAATAAAAGTCCTACATTTGCAGGAGGAAAAAAAAAGTTTTGTGTGTGTCAAGGAACCACTTGGCTTGGTTGAATCAGCTCGTCACGCCACAGCCGCCCTCCGGGTCTCGTGTACGGCGTCGAGAGAGGCGCCGCAGCTCGTACCCTGGGCCTTGAAGGTGCTGAGGTCCTGCCTGAACGTGTGCATCGGACTCCGGAGCTGCAGCAGAGTGAGGTAGCCGAGTTCCTCCACCTCGTCCTCCCCGCCCTGCCTCCACACCGTCACTACGATCTTATGGCAGCGGAGAGAAACAGAAGGTTGAGCCGACATTCCTGCTGTCCACCTGCATTTGGTCTTCCTGATGAATGAGTCTGTGTGTACAAGCAGACGTGTCTGACCTTGGCTTTCAGTGTGTTGACCGGCAGCTTGTCCAGAGAGACGGCGAGACTAAAAACGACGCGGTCCTCCAGCACCAGAGCAGACTGCAGGAGGACGAGCAGAGGACGGGACGTTGGGGGGGGGAGACAAGAGAGTTTGTGTTGGTGATCATGTCCAGATTAAATTACAGGGTTCTTACACATTTTGACCAATGGATTTCCATGACTTTTCCATGACTTTATACCAAATTTCAATGACCAAACACGAACAATTTAGTAAATCTTGCGTATTGAAAGTGTACGTCGACACGTGATAACAAATTTCCATGACCATTTTAAAATTCCATGACTTTTCCAGGTTTTCCATGACCGTAAGAACCTTGAAATAAATTAGCTTTCAAGACTCAAACCTATCTAGAAAATGACCGAGAACTGTGTCGAATGCCCTTCTCCAGTTCTCCAGTCAAATGTCATTGTGTCTTGTTTAGTCTAAACAGTCCGGGGGATGTTTCTGTTTTGATATGCTGACAGAAAACTCACATTGGAGAAACTGAAACCAGATTGTTTGACCTGATTTGCAGCCGATATGGAGAATATCAAATGTGACGAGATTTTTAACAAATATCTCGACATCATGGACCGTGTTAGAGGAGAAGTTGGCGTGACGTCCCACATTGCTTTGTGGACTGTTGTTTTGAAGCCTCGAGTTTGGTGATTTTTCCGTCGCCATCTTGGCTTTTTGCAACCTATAAGCACCATGGTGTATAGAAGAAGACTTGAAACTAGGGATTGAGACAAATTCATGTTTACAATGTTTACTGATGGAATAAATCAAGAGAGAAGGAGTCATTTATAGACTTCTATACAACCAGGAGTCGCCCGCTGGTGGTCAGGAGAGAGAATGCACGTTAACACATAACGCATAGACCTCTATACAACCAGAGGAGTTACGCCCTAGTGGTCAGTAGAGATAATGCAGCTTTAACAAATGAAGCATAGACTTATATACAACCAGAGGAGTTACCCCCTGGTGGTCAGGAAAGATAATGCAGCTTTAACACATGCCGCATAGACTTCTATACAACCAGAAGAGTCGCCCCCTGGTGGACATTAGAAGGAATGCAGCTTTTAAGATACTTAGTCAAGAGTGATAGTCAAATGGCGGTGCCGTCTGAGTCATCTCCGGAGGCCTCCTCCCTGTCTGACGGGCTCGGGGTGTGTGTGTGTGTGTGTGTGTGTGTGTGTGTGTGGGGGGGGGGGGGGGGGACTGAAACTGGTTTAAAGCCCCTGAGGTCCTCACCGCACTAGCAGGTCTGGACACATCTGGAGCACAAACACCTGCACGGACCAGGCTGCTCAAATCAAATCAGAAGAAAGTAAGTCAGTGGAGAAAGAAAAGTGTATGAATGGCTGTGGGTTTGGTTCGCCCCCCTCGTCACTTCCGGTTACACTGACAGGTGAAGTGATGACAGTGAGTTTAAAAGTTGTCCAACTTGTCCCACGTGGTTGTTCGCCATGAATACAGAATGTCGAGAGCCACCACAGTGCGGAGCACCACTCGTATGTTACATGTCCGCCATACCGTCACCGGCTCCCTCCCGGACTGCCGCCCGCCAGACGCACAGCTGTTGCTTATGAGCCGCGGGCTGCACGGGCTGAACGTACGGCTGCTCTCCGGTGTGTCCGCCCCAGGCTCCCCCTCTCCGGACTCCTCCTCCCCGCTGCTGGTGCTCTGGATGTCCGGCTGGTACTCGGCGCCGGGTGACCGCGCGCGGCTCTCGGCGACGCACGCGCTCGCCACCGCGGACAGGGAGCCCGCGAGCTCTTTCCAGCTGTCGTCGTCATGGTGGCTCCTCCGGGAGCGCAGGACCAGCAGAAACTGGACAACCTCCCCGTGGTAGACGTAGTCGCGCCGCGGAAGAGACGCGTAGTCCTTGGGGTCGGACAGACTTGATATCGGAGCGGCGGGGAAATACATGAAGTAGTCGCATTGTGCCTCCATCACTGAAGTTACTGAACTAACGGCTCACCATCTGCTGGTGTACACAGCGCGAGGCTGAAGTGCCGCAGTGTGTTCATGTATGGCTGAAAACAAACACCAGTGTTAAATAAAGCTAACTAATCTAACTAAAGCGGTCGACTACTTTTACGACCGCAAACACTGGGTTTAGCGTTAAAGTAAACCCCGGGACGTCGATATCCATCGTTGAGCTTCCGTATACAATACAAACAGGGAGGCTAATCGAAAACAGATCTTTTTTTTCTCCAGACCACACTAATCAATTACCGGACGACAGAACACACAGCCGAGCCGCGACTTTAACCAACAAGAGAACTGAGCAAAGTGCAGATGGAGAAGGACAACATGGATGAAGACAACCCTGATAAAGTATCAACTCTAAAGTACACCTATTAGATGAGACGGCACAGATGGGAAAAGCTCTCAAAAGTTATTACATTTTTAAAGTGGTATTGTGGTATGACCAGTGGTGAAACTCTATTTCAAGTTTAAAGTCAATAATTCAAACTATATTTTATTAGCCTTTATTTAACCAGGTCGGTCCCATTGAGATACAATGACCTCTTTTTCAAGGGAAGCCTGGCAGCATAGAACAATTGCAACAGTCACAAGACACAACAGACAACACATAACACAAATAAAATACATTAAAAAAGATAATTGTTATGCAGATGATACTCAACTATATCTATCGATAAAACCAGAGGAGACTAACCAACTCACTAAAATTCAAGCATGTCTTAGTGACATAAAAACATGGATGACCGGCAACTTCTTGATGTTAAACTCAGACAAAACCGAAGTAATTCTACTCGGCCCTGAGCACCTCAGAGATCAATTATCTGGTGATGTGATTTCTGTAGATGGCATTACTCTAGCATCCAACACCACTGTAAAGAATCTCGGCGTTATCTTTGATCGGGACTTGTCCTTTAACTCCCACATAAAGCAAATCTCAAGGACTGCATTCTTCCATCTACGTAATATTTCAAAAATCAGGCACATCTTGTCTCAAAAAGATGCAGAGAAATTGGTTCACGCGTTCGTTACTTCGAGACTGGATTACTGCAACTCCTTATTATCAGGCTGCACTAATAAATCTCTTAGGTCCCTCCAGTTGATCCAGAATGCTGCAGCTCGTATTCTCACTAAAACTAAGAAAAGAGATCACATTACTCCTGCACTAGCTGCTCTGCACTGGCTCCCTGTAAAATCAAGAATCACTTTTAAAATTCTTCTCTTAACTTACAAAGCCTTAATTGGTGATGCACCATCATATCTTAAAGAGCTTGTAGTACGGTATCGCCCCACCAGAGAGCTGCGCTCACTAAATGCGGGGCTACTTGTAGTTCCGAGAGTCTTAAAATGTAAAATGGGAGCCAGAGCCTTTAGTTATCAAGCTCCTCTTTTATGGAACCAGCTTCCACCTTCAGTCCGGGAGGCAGACACAGTCACCACATTCAAGAGTAGACTGAAGACTTTCCTCTTTGACAGAGCTTATAGTCAGGGCTGAATCAGGTTTGCCCTGGTCCAGCCCCTGGATATGCTGGTATAGGCTTATAGCTGCTGGGGATGTTTAGGATGCACTGAGCACCTCTCTCCTCTTTTCTTTCTCCTATGGATGAATCTTCATCTCTCCATCACACATGACTAACTCTGCTTTCTCCCCGGAGTCCTTCTGACTTCACGTCTCATGGGGTCATCGGACCCTATGAGACGGCATAGATTCCATCTGCTGATGGACCTTCGATGGTTGGCTCGTGAGTTCCTGTCGCCAGCTGTGCCACTGCCCTGCTGGGACTCCGCCCACTCCTCCACTTGGGAGGTCTCCAAACTCTCCATCGTGGAATATGCCTAAATATGAACTATTGATAAACTCTGTCAGATTCCTTGAATGTATTTTAACTCTAAATATGTCCTTCTGTACACATTACATCAATTGCATCTGTCCATCCTGGAGAGGGATCCTCCTCTGTTGCTCTCCTGAAGGTTTCTTCCCTTTTTTTCCCCCTGAAGGGTTATTTGGGAGTTTTTCCTGGTCCGATGTGAGGTTTTGGGTCAGGGATGTCTATGTGTTCAGATTGTAAAGCACTCTGAGACAAATTTGTAATTTGTGAAACTGGGCTATACAAATAAACTGAATTGAATTGAATTGAATAAGGCAACAGGACTAAAGCTTCGGATTTACACCAAACAAGAACAAGTGCGGAATGAAGCCGCTCCAATTTCTCTCACACGAGTCTTAAAAGTTTCAAAGTTGATGAGCTCCTTTGAACTTTACAGTTTTTTGGAGTGTATTCCAAGCAGCAGGTGCAGCGAATTTAAAACAGTGCTTACCTAATTCAGAGTGAACTTTGGGCATAATTAATAAATAAAACTTGTTGGAACGTAAGCAGTATATAATTATAATTATATCGTATTATAATCCGTTAAATTCAGCTATACTGGGATCATTGTTTGTTATTCTGTGGGTTATTTGGGACACATAATTACCGTACATTGTTTTCAACCACAATTAGATACTTCAAATAATATTTTTAACTGTTTTTCCTTACCCTCAATATGTCTAAAATTGCTTGGTATTATGAAGCCTATTATGATGTGATTTTCTATTCTATTGTTTTTTCTATAAATCATGAAGTCATAAATATTGTAGGGTAAATACATTTTTTATTTTTCTCTGAGAATAAATCAAAGAATAAAGTCACACTAGTCAAAATCAAGGAGAATTGCTCGTGAAGTCAAATAAATGTAGCTTTTATTCAGTACAAGAAAAAGAAGGGAAAAAACAGATGCACACAGATCTAGTACAAGTTTCAACCCCCCACCCCCCAAAAAAAAATTTCAAGTAAGATCCAAGTCAAAGTACACCTTTGGTGCTTTCTGAATGCACCGCTGCCCTGTCCAGTCGAGTTAAAATCTGTAACAACTTGAGAGAATATTAGAGCAATGAAGTGTTTCCTGACAATGTTTTTTGTAATGGCAGCACAAAGCTGCTCAGATGAACCGGATCCCGCTGTGCACCAGACCTCTGCTGACTGAGACTGACACAAGACGAATACCTTTTACTCGGACACTCAATGTAACATACAACCTTGTTCACGTGTGAAAACTTTAAAACTAGTAAATAGCAAGAAAAAATGTCACAGTACCATGTCAGTAAAAAAAAAAGATGTCAACATTAGCGTCTCATTTCTCCTGGAAGAATAAAAACAAAGCTGAACTGTATGTGGAGGAGACAGTCTTCATTTCCCTCTCTGCAGCCTGTGTGACTAGGATGTGTGTGTGTGTGTGTGCAGTGGGAAAGATGTGTGAATTAATATTAATAATAATTCAGAGAAAATCATTTCAAGATCGACATTGCTTATGAAATAAACAATATTATATTTATGAGCTAATATGCATAATACAGACTGGATGATTTTGAGAAGGAAAAAGAAATCAATCACATCTGAAATAGTCTGTTCAATGGGATGAATTGTATTTCTAATTTCTGCTGAAATTCCACATGTGGACGATTACATTGTGTAAAACAATAGAGGGATACAACCCTTTCATAATCGCGCTAATCATCAGGCGAAATCAATAGATGATCCCACTAAATTATGAGCCAAACATCATTTCTGAGTGGCATACAGGGAGGGGGGGGGTACATAAAAGAACATCAGTAACAGATTCTGCCACACTGTGACATCCCCTCATAAATACAGTATGTACAAAATGGCAATTAGAATAATAAATACAGAAGGATGTTGGTTTAAAGCCCGACTCCGTAATACGACTGCATCCTAAGGCGTGAAACGAAGCTCGTCGCGGTTCTGTTCTGCGCGTTGCCGTTCGTTCATCAGTGGTTGCCCCAGCTGAAAGGGGAGACGACTAATATCCTCAGTTAAGAATAATAGTCCCAATTATCTAATCTACATGTTAAGTTCACAGGCACAGCTGTAACGTTAGCTAGCGTGGCGATGAGCGAGCGGTATCGCGCGGGTTTACGGCGAGGATCATCTTGCGTAGCCGGGTCACGACCTCTGGAAAGAGACGTTTGGCGTTGAGCTATTCAAATGTGTTTTCGCTTTGAGCACCGCGAGTCAAGTCACCTCTAGTCCCGTTACATCGGAACTTTCAGCAATCTAGATTGATAAATAGCACTACAGGTCAGAGGGAAAATATGTTTTTTTAATTTTGGGGCTGAACTGCATGTACCTTTTTACTTAATTTCATTTTTTAAATAATACATATTCATTTCAGTGAGAGCATCTATGAGCTCTTTAAAGAACAAGAATGGAAGAAACCCCACAGGTGGTCACTAATATTCTCATCAAGACAAACAGTGACAACCATTTAAAAAGGTCGCTTCCATTAAATGCAATCGTAGTGGTATAATACAGCTTTCTGTCACCGGTGGCAGCACTGAACTGAGGAAGAAACCCAGCGGCATTTTTGATTTGCCTTGACTTTATTAGAAGAGACCTCACTGGGCCATTTGTCCAACTTCACATTTTATTAGCAACACAAACAGTGTTTTGAGGTAGCCGCGCCGCACTGTGGTACAGTGTGAGGCTCCCCATTCCACATGGATTATATAACTCGAGTTGAGCTTTCCATTGTAGTGGAATGAAGAGAAACCAACGTTAGCCGGGACGGAGGGAACAAGGACACACACACTCACAGGTACGTCTCTATGCATTTGAGCTCCCACTGAATTCATTTATTTCTTCAGTGTCCAAAAGAAGCTGAACAACAGACCCCCCATTCACGGGAGGAAACAGAGCAGGCAGCCATGACCACACAATGCAGTGCACCCGGTTCCCCCCTCTGCTGTAAGGTGACACCATTCACACGCTCGGGCGTTCTGTGGAACACTCTTTGTTTGGGACTATTAGCATCGATCACTCAAATGTCCAAATGGAGCGCCAACAAACTGCAAGCTGACCGCAATACAATTATACATTTATAGAGAATGCTCAGTTCTGATTGGTCGGAGCATGTGTATGATGTCGAGCTATCGGAACGCTCATTTAGTCCTCATTTCATCTGCTGCAGCTCGTCCAAACTGTTGGGTGTCTGTCAACACAATAAGTCACAATAAGTCACTATAAAGGGTGACATGAAGGGGCCTCCCCGTACCTGCAGAATATTACTCTCTCAATATCCATCGGCACAGAAAAAGTCAAACCGCAGCAGACGGGCAACTCGCCCTTGAATCTCTCTCCTTAAACGACGAGGTGGAACTCGACACCAGTTGACACCAAAGCGAGCGGACCGGGACCGAACCCCCCCCCCCCCCCCCCGTCTGTGGCCCAGGTCGTAATACAGGCCACGGATGAGCAGTTCTCAAAAGGACCATCAAAGTAAGTTGTACCGCTATTGTCGATTTACAACTTGGGTCTACGAGTAGCTGTGGGAGGCGTTTTGTTCATTTGGTAAAAAGGACCTCCAGACGACCTGTGGCCAAGATAAAGTTATCAGTTCAGAGAAAGCGTGTGAAACGTGGCAGTGGCAGAAAGGACATGGTGGACGGAGACGGATGGAACAGCAAACATCTCGTAGCCGACTACGAGCTGTTCGCTGTTGAATCAGGTGACCCGCCCGGCCACTGACAGGCAGCGACACCTTCGTCCAGCCAAATCACGCCACGAGGCTTGAGCTCGTAGCCTTTGTTGGTTTGGTTAGGTTTGAGCAGCATGAGCAGTGAGATTGGTTAGAGTTCGGGTAAGTATACCACGCTCTGAGATGAGGTGAAGTGTTTGCACAGAGCGCCTCAGAGACCATATTCAGCATCCCACCGATCACCTCCGGCTAACCATAACTCTTAGGCAGCCGGTGTCACCGCGGCTTTGCACGTGGTGGTCAGCAATGACGCGGAGGTGATGCGGTTCTTTGACAGGACGAGTTTGTCTTGTAATTCTGTGGGTTTCTCTCTCTCTAATTCATCACTTTAATCTCAAGTTGTTTTCTTCTTTATTTATTCATAATGTCAGCCTCTTGGGGGAAGAGGCTAACATGAATCGTCTCTACAGATCCTTTACACGTAAAATGGCCTTAATATAATGCTTCTAAGATGCGAGTTGTACGTTTGACATACTTTTTAAGGATATATTTAACATTTGTAATGTTTTATTTAACGTCTGGTTATTGTGAGACATGTTTTCCCTTGGCCAAAAAACAATTCTAAATTCTGACGTATTGCATATTTCTTTGGGTCTCGTCTCTCGATGCATTGCTTATGATTGGCTTTCGTTGTTTAGTTAATGGATTTGAATGTTAGTATCCGTGTCTTGGCGTGAGAGCTGGAGTGTGTCTTCGTCTGACCACACAGCGAGATGACATTCCCAGAATACCTGCTGACATGCTTCTCAGAGTTGATCTGTAAAGGCATTCTGGGGAGCTGAAGTCATTAAAAAGCATTCACCGTTATCATGCAGCAGCCTTGAGATTCACAACGATATATTAATTTCCTCTTGCAATGGGTCTCCATGGTAACGCCCCAGCGTGTGCCGCACGGCTACCTCAGCACATCGCCGAGTGAAGGAATGTTCCCAAACGGCACATATTAAATGGACTCCTGCAGGCCGGCGAGTATCAGGCACACTGGCGAACAGGAGCCCAGGCCTCGGATCCCTTTCCCCTGTATTATTAAGAGATATTTAAGAAGCGGTCGACACCGAGCCCGGTCTGGAGCCGGTGACCCGGTGTCCACTTCAAAGCCGAGCCGACCAAGAGTTCACGTCAGAGAAACAGAACGTGTATCCTAATTCAGTTTTGTCCGTGAACAAGTACTAGCCTATAGTGACTTCACATAGGGACATTGGTGTTGGACCCCAGTGTGTGCCTCCCACGTGTTACCAGAGTCACACAGCAAAGCATGCAATCTTTGGAAAAAAACAAAGGTGGTTTATATTTAGTATCACTAATTGTGCCCGCTGCACGATAAGAACAGAGATATTTGTATCCATAGTTCGACTATGTTTCCTTATTCGGATAGAAATAACAAATATCCTTGCTCGTGTTGTTTTACATTATTTTGCATTGAAAGATAAAACTGATTGAAGGGAAAAATCCATTTTGACAAGCAATAAATATTAGGAAATTACATTTCCAGCTGCGGTTGATTCACAAACGCAGTCACAGCTTTGCGTTTGTGTGCTGCATGAGAGGCAAAGACTGGGGCCACGTGCACCTTTAAAAATCCAGAAGTTTCCAGCATGTGTGCCAAGGACAACGTGAAAATTGTCACTCAAAAGTGTTACAATGAACAGGGAATCAAAGTGCGTCGACGAATAAACAACAACGCAGAAGCTACCGGCAGCACGAAAAAAATATTTTCCTTATATAAAAACAAGTCCTTTCATCCAAAGGGTCAAGTAGTCCACGAGAATTACGACTAAAATCAGAGACCGAAAACAAGCAAACAACTCAAAAAGTGGAAGTGCAAAGGAGGAGTTTTCTGTCTTCTTGTGGAAATCGCAATTGGCTCACTTTCATTAGTCCTTCTATTCAGAGACCAAAGGTACTGTATTCAGGAAGCAGACCCGCCTCATCGCTCAACTCGATCGTCCTTTATCTTGCCCCCCTATCAAAGTCTGGTTCCTCCTCATTAAGCGGTTTCCGTCCCAGTCTCTCTCCCCCTCCTCCAAAGTCCTCCCCGCAACCCCCCCAACCATCGGCCTCTCTCTCATCCTGGACGAGTCTTGTCTTGAAAGAGAGCCGCCGGCTGCCACCACCAGAACCTTGTTCTGGGCCTCTGGCTGGGCTTGGGCCGCCACAGGCCGCGGGAACTGCTTTGCGTCCAGCACGTCTTTGTACTGGATCTCGGGCCGGATCATCCTCAGGCAGGCCGTCCTCGTGGCGTTGTCCAGCCCCGGCTGGAGCTCGTAGCCGAGAATCTTCACCAACCCGCTCTGGTACGGGCGGATGTTTCTGTCTCGGATCCGATGCGCCTCCACTGGCTTCCCGCCATCCCTGAGACAAACATGGGCCAACTCTTCCCGCCGCATCCTGAGAAGAGCTACTTCCTCCTCCATCTGGGCGACACCGAACCGGTTGATTTCTTCCCAAAAGGTCCGGTTGAAAAATGTGTATAAATGCCAGTCCAGGGCGTTCCACTGCCGCAGCTTCTCCCGCTGCTCCTCAGTTATGTTGGTCAATGTCTTGGCTTGTGAGCGTCCCCCTTTTCCGCCAACACCGGCCGCCGTCGCCACTCTGCCCACCCACCCGCCGCTCAACCCTCCAATGCCGCCGAGCTTCTGCTGCCGGGCATTGAGGCTGAAGGAGACAACGGCATCCAGCGGCCAGCAGAGGGCGTGTCTCAGCAGGATCATGGACTGGTCAAAGTACTCGGACACCAGAATCAGCCTGAAGGTCTGGCGGATCATTTCCTCGGCGCGCTGAGCCAGCGTTGCTGAGAAATTGGCATTGTGGTCCATGCCAAAGTCAAACAGCAATAAGTTGCGGGCGTAGTGGTTGTTGCGGAGACGAGGGTCGTAGTACTTCCTAGGGTCGTCGGCAAAGTCGCCCAAGGTTTTGGCTTTCCGAAAGGCGGGCGCTACCTCTTTATAATAGGCGAAGGAGGACTCGGCCAGAGCGACCGGGTTCCTGATGATGGAGAAATAGAAGGTGTCTGCAGGCATCACCTTCTCCACCTACGAAAAGAGAAACAGAGAACTTGTAGCCACTTATCTGTGCTGTCAAACAAACCGAATCCAGAGAGGTGGTGAGTTTCCTGAGTCACATTTAAGATACAGAGAAGATGTTATGAAGTAATATTTACTCTATACTTAAAGAATAAGAGGTTTTATATTCATGTTGATAAAAAAAAAAGCTAAAAACAGTCAATTTAGACCACTTTATAGTTTTGTGTATCCACATCCCCACTGAATAATCATCTACCCTACCTTTCTCAATAACTCACCTCGGGCCTGTTAAATCTCATGTGATTGCCCATGATGTGGAACTCCACGGCCCGGGGACCTCGGTAACCTTTGACCCTGTGGGCGTTGAAGGGGAGTGGGTAGCCCAGCTGGTAGCCCAGTGGCAAGGCGAAGCGGAGGTCTCGCTCCTCCCCAAAGCGAGACAGCATGTTGAGCACGGTGCTGCTGGCCGTCTTGTGGGTCTTGAGGAACATGATGTGGGTGTGGGGCTGACAGGAGCCCAGCGATGGGCCCTGGGCATCAGGGGACGTGAAGATGGAGCGACCAGCTGTCTGGACACTGCTGGAGGACAGGTAGAGATCCCATGTCAAATTGTGTGCATTGAAAATCTAGCAGTTGAAGACTAATCAACAAAAGACATCAAATGTCTGCTAACATCCGCACTGCCTTGGTTTCGAGGCACCGCTTATTAACGAGGTTCCCAGCAGCAACAGCTCGTTCTGTTTTGGCAAATAATTGATTAGACAGACCTTTCCAAAAAGAATCGCACGAACGCACCGTGTTAGATCTTTGGCCATCTACAAAAAGAAGCCAACTGGAGAGACATCGAGACTCAGACTTCTTTTGATGAGGGCCAACGACAGAATTGTCAGACAAGTTCAAGATACGGCAGGAGGCTTGTGGTTTATAACCAAATTACACACTGGCGATGTAACCAGCATGTTTATTTGCCCTCCCTGGCCTAAACCAAGTGGGGTATTTGTAGCCCCAAACCCCCTGTTGTGTGCTACATTAGTGAAAGGGCAACTCCTGAGAATGCCAAGAGTTCATACGAGACAATGGCTAGACCAATGGTGCCCAAACCTTTTATGTCGAGCCCCCCTTTGATGATAAAGATTGTTTTTCAAACTGAATTAGTCTGCAAGAAAATCCCCCCAAAAATCTTCCACATCAATGCGACGGCCATACATTATGAACAAACTGTCTTTATTGCTGTCCGTTACCTCACCCCAGAACATTTATCTTCTCAATGAGCTGCTCTTCCATGTCTGCAGAGAGCCTTTTGGGATTTATGAGAGAAAGTTTGCAGGTTTGGTGTGTAGTAGAGCCTTGATCAGTTAATCCATGAATCATAAAAGGGCATGTTCTTCAATCCCGTGGCAGCCTAATCTTAGGGATACTAAATATTAATATTGGCATTCATTCAGAAATTAGCCAGGGTCTGGCACGTAGGTCAGTTAGAGGGCAGCATACTTCTAAAAGCCAGTTGTTATGCCAGACATGCTCTGAAACCTGAACCTCCCTCAGGGCCCTTGGAACCAGATGTTTAAACTTTAGAGTGAAGGAGTTAAATGGAGAGATTTGAAGAGGCTCTGTATGCCATAAGGAGAGGGGAATCAAGTCAAAGACTACTTTAGGGTGAATTACTTATAGTCTTACTATGTGCAGTTATTCAGTATTAATACTAGCATCATATATCTGGTCAAATATTTCATTAAGAATGTTCTTCTTGCGGTTATATCTTAGGAAGCAGCCGCAGCAGAACAGCACAGCTTGTTTCAATTTGATGACGACATACATACATATTTCATAACTCATGTCGCTAGCTCATGTTCAAGATTCAAACATGTCCCGAGTTGTCGTACAGAGTCTTTTTCCGCCCAGCACAGGCCCGATCTCAGTAGATTCTGGAGTGCAAACTGAACTCGAAAAGCATGAAACCTGTCCAGGCCCACATGGGTGTGTATGGTCAACACCACGGTCCATTCCCAGGGCTTTAGATCACGACTACGATCCCCATCCAGCTCCGAGGTGTCAGATAACCAAAAAAAACAGGCATCAACTCAACCCCACAGCTGCATGGCAATAGTTTCATTTGGAGACCTTGAGGAATTTTTCATATTTCTGTGATCCTTATTTATTCTGTACTGCCATGTCCGTAAATATGTTCAGTTAAAACCTCCACAATCAAGTCCCATTACCACTGACATCCTTGTGATTTGGAGTTTTAAAATGAATATCTTTGGGGTTTTGGACTGACATTTCAAGACGTCCCCTTTTGACTGACCAGTCATGGGAAATAAATGATTAACCGATAAACTGACAATGTCATCGACACAAACTCAAAACAGTAGCACAGCATTGTGAGGAATAGGACACACTTGCAGGTATGTTCATGAACTGTCTCTATAAATATCCTGTTTGCAGGCAGACTATCAAATAAAGAGCCAATGACGCACAATGACTTCTTTCAATGTTTGGCAAAGAAGTGTCCCGTGATTAAGTTCAACATTTAGCCCTCTACATAGTTCTCCTCGGTTCCTCGTGGTGTGTCACATAGTGTGCAAACAGCTGGGAGCTGAGAAAGAGAACTAGTCCACTATAGTTAATAGCTGTGCACATACACACGGTGTGTGCCTTAATTACGATAAAGGAAGCGGAGGAACACACACTCCTTTGAACTCTAAAGACTTGCTGAGGGAAACTCTTATCAATGATGTCGCTGCAGGCATTTGGCCTACAGGGAAAGCTCAAATAAAAGTACAGTGATTAACATAAGGTACCTCTTGTTGAAGATGACCCCCAACAGCTGGCCAGCGAAGCCAATGGCAACGAAGAGCAGCAATGCTTTCCACATCCAGACTGGACCCACCCGACCACGAACCAGCCACCGCAACATCCTGGGAGGAGGATTGGAGGGGCAACAGTAAGAATGGAGGGATGGGAGAAAAGAAGAGGATGATGGGTCAAAGAAAAGGTTAGAGAGTGGAGGATGGAGAGAGCGGGAGGGAGGTAAATGAGAGAAGTGGAGCGGAATGAGGGATGGAGGGACAAAGTGATGGATGGATGGGGAAGGAGAAATGATTTTATGAAATAGAGGAGGGGGACCAGGGGAGATGAAGAGATGGGTAGTGTTTGAGGGAGGAGATTGGAGAGGCAAAAAAGGAGGCATAAAGAGGAAGAGATTTGGATGAGTCAAAGTTAACATGACTAAGGCACCATCCTCGCCGTCATCATCACGGGGCGGAAAGCATCCAGAGACAAAGATGCATTATCATTACACCAACAGATTGTTAAATATTTAATTTTCTGATAAAAATCTCCGCTGATAGTTTAGATGATCTGTTCCTTGCCGCGTATATGTTCTGACCCCGGAGGCATAAACACAAAAATATGCCACGCCATTTCAAATAACCGTTAAAGGGAGCAAATAACCGTCCAATCAGAGCCGAGTATGTTAGTGACGTGCCCACCGCCAACATGCGTGTTGGCCTCGGGCTGGAGAGAGGGTGACTAAGGAAGATGTTGCCTGTGTGTGAACAAGGGTGTAGGTCGCTGTGGCCCGTTTGCTGTGAATCAATGAACGTGACTTCATGGTAGTACACAATTAACAGGACCTGTCAAAGCTCGGACACGGACGAGTCCGCACGCAAACACGGGCTAGCGTAACGCTGTGTTTGCATACCACAGTGTAAACTTACAGTACCAGCAAAACGCAGTCAACAGCAGAGTGGTCTGTTCTGGCACGCTCATGGCTTGTTACATAATAAGAACATTTGGCGGTTAAACACACATGGGTGCAACTGTAACGACCGACCACACCTCCTGTCATTGCCACAAGGACAACCACTAACAACCTATTAATAATAAATGTAAACTGGGCCAAGACGTTACGTTGGGGGACGCAGTTCATTCATTATTATATCATTGGGCACAAAATCCACAATAAAACTTACAGCATATTGTATATTTCAACAATCACAAAGATTATGATCCTGATAGCGTTACACATACATTACATTACATGTCATTTAGCAGACGCTTTTATCCAAAGCGACTTACAATAAGTGCATTTCAACCTAGAGTACAAACTAAGAACAACAAGAATACAGAAAGTAACATTTCCTCATCATAGTCAAACTACAAAAGTACCATAATAAGAGCCATTCAAGTGCTACCAAAGTGCAAGTCTGTGATTAATCCAGATATAGTTGGAAGATGTAGAGACTTTCTGCTGTCCTGGTGTCAGTGGGGAGCTCGTTCCACCACTGAGGAGCCAGGACAGCAAACAGTCTGGATTCCGAGTGATTAGCTCGAGGTGACGGAGTCACAAGTCGGTTGGCTGTTGCCGAGTGGAGCGAACGTGCCGGGTGTAGGGTGTGACCACATCCCGGATGTAGACGGGCCCGATCCATTCAGAGCACGGTACGCCAGAACCAATGTTTTGAAGCGGATGCGGGCCGCCACCGGTAGCCAGTGAAGAGAGCGGAGGAGCGGAGTGGTGTGGGTGAATTTCGGGAGGCTGAAGACCAGTCAAGCTGCTGCATTCTGGATGAGCTGCAGAGGCCAGAAGGGAGTTGCAGTAGTCGAGGCGCAAAATGACCAGAGCCTGGACCAGAACCTGCGCCGCCTTCTGGGTAAGAAGAGGTCGTATTCTCCAGATGTTGTGCAGCATGTACCTACAGGAACGCGATGTCGCAGCGATGTTGGCCGTCAGGGAGAGTTGACTGTCTAGCGTCACCCCGAGGCTCCTGGCAGTCAGGGTAGGGGCCAACACGGAGCTGTTGAAGGTGGTAGTCAGGTCGTGAGTGGGGAACCTTTCCTGGTAGGAACAGTAGCTCGGTCTTGTCAGGGTTGATCTTCAGGTGGTGTGCAGACATCCACTGAGAGATGTCGGTCAGACAGGCAGAGATTCGCGCCGCCACCTGTGTTTCGGACGGTGGGAACGAGATGATCAGTTGGGTGTCATCGGCATAGCTGTGGTAGGAGAAGCCATGCGAGCGAATGACAGAGCCGAGAGAATTGGTGTACAGAGAGAAGAGGAGGGGACCCAGGACGGAGCCTTGAGGAACCCCAGTAGTGAGAGGACAAGGATCAGATACAGATCCTCTCCAAGTTACCCGGTAAGTGCGGTCGGTGAGGTAGGAAGAGAAAAGAGCGAGAGCTGTGCCTGAGATCCCCAGGTCCTGAAGAGAAGAGAGAAGGATCTGGTGGTTCACGTGTCAAATGCGGCAGAAAGGTCTAGAAGGATAAGGACAGAGGAGAGAGAGGCTGCTCTAGCAGAGTGAAGCTGCTCAGAGACAGCAAGGAGGGCAGTCTCTGTTGAGTGGCCGGCCTTGAATCCAGACTGGTGGGGGTCAAGAAGGTTGTTGCTGTGGAGATAGGAGGACACTTGGTTAAAGATAGCTCGCTCCAGAGTTTTGGAAAGAAAGGAAAGAAGAGAGACCGGTCTGTAGTTGCTGACTTCAGACAGGTCGAGCGTGGGTTTCTTCAGGAGAGGGTTGACTCTTGCCTCCTTCAGAAAGTTGGGGAAACAGCCAGTTGAGAGGGAGCTGTTAATAAGATGGGTGAGAAAGGTCAGAAGGTCAGGAGCAACAGCCTGAAGGATGTGAGACGGGACGGGGTCAAGGGCGCAGGTGGTCGGTCGAGCAGAGGTCACCAAGCTAAGAACTTGACTGGGAGACAAAGGGGTAAACGAGGAAAGAGAGGGGGATGAAGGAGTTGGTGTAGGTGATCACTTCAGGATGGATTAGTAAAGGAGGAGCGTATGTCGTCTATCTTGTTTGTAAAGTAGTCGACAAAGTGGCTCGGCAAAAGGGAGGAAGGAGGAGGGGGACTCGGGGGATCAAGGAGGTTGGAAAAGATAGAGAAGAGTTTTTTGGGGTTAGAGAAGGAAGACTGAATTTTGGTCAGGTTGAAAGAGCTTTTGGCTGCAGAGATAGAGGCAGAGAAGGAGAGAAGAGATTGATAGCAGAGCAGGTCTTCCGCTTGATTTGATTTGCGCCATTTCCTTTCCGTCGCTCGCAAGTTGGCTCTCTCGGCACGCACCGAGTCGGACAACCAGGGAGCCGGAGAGGATTTGCGAACCTGTCGCATCTTAAAAGGACAAAGCGAATCAAGAGATTGAGAGAGTGTCTGCAGCAGAGTTAGGCTGCATGAGTGAGAAGGAGTCAGTTGAGGGGAGAGCAGATAGGACAGAGGAGGCCAGAGAGGAGGGACAGAGGGTGCGAATGTTGCGGCGTACAGGTACAGAGTCTGTGGATACGGGTGGGTTATCAGTACCAGAGAGTGAGAGAGAGTAAGAGATGAAGTAGTGGTCAGAGACATGCAGAGGAGTTACAGTGAGGTTAGAGGTAGAGCAGTCTCTAGTAAAAATGTAATCAAGGTGGTTGCCAGCTTTGTGAGTAGGAGGGGAGGGACTAAGTGAGAGGTTAAAGGAAGACAGTAAGAGTACGAGATCACATGACTTCTCAGTCAGGATGTTCAAGTCACCCAGAAGGATGAGCGGGGGGCCGTCCTCCGGGAAGTTGGACAGGAGGACGTCCAGCTCTTCCAAGAAGTCTCCCAAAGAACCAGGGGGACGGTAGAGAACAACAATGTGTAGCTGAACCCGATGAGTAACCGTCACAGCATGAAACTCAAAAGTCAGTGGGGTAAAAAGTGGAAGCGGGGAGAGAGAGAAACACCATTTGGGGGAGATGAGTAAACCTGTACCTCCACCCCGACCAGAGGGTCTGGGTTTGTGACTGAAGGAGAAGGCCGAGGAGAGAGCAGCCGGGGTAGACGTGTTGTCAGGCGTGATCCAGGTCTCAGTGAGAGCCAGGAAGTCAAGCGACTGCTCCACAGCAAAGCCAGAGATGAAGTCGGCCTTGCGGTTGGCAGACTGATAGTTCCAGAGGCCTCCTGTGACAAGGTGCTGGGTGTGAGTAGAACGGGTAGGAAGGATAAAAGAGGAGGGGTTCCGGTACGCGACTGAACGAGTCCTATAGTAACTACGAGTAGAAATATGCACAGGTATGGAAAACACACACATATTCACAGAGTGGTGTATTACTCAGCCACCCCCGAAGACTCCAACGAAAGACTCCTGTGTCTTTGTCCTCCAAGTCTTGACTCCAACGAAAGACTCCTGTGTCTTTGTCCTCCAAGTCTTGACTCCAACGAAAGACTCCTGTGTCTTTGTCCTCCAAGTCTTGACTCCAACGAAAGACTCCTGTGTCTTTGTCCTCCAAGTCTTGACTCCAACGAAAGACTCCTGTGTCTTTGTCCTCCAAGTCTTCGTCCGATGAGTCACAACAACGCCTCAGCTGACGCCTGTAGACCCAATCCGGTTAAGAACAGTTTCTCTAATTACCTTCAGCCGCGTTAATCACCGGCCCTTTTTGTATTCAAATGACGCTCTATTGAAACCGGGTTTCGATCGTCCAATCAGTGTAGCTTCCGCTCACACTTCTCAACCAAAACAAATCTTGAACAACACAGACTGACAATCTAGGAGCTTAAAAACAGGAGATACAACAGTAATTTAGCAGATTTAACTAATTTAAAGAAGATACTTAACAGGATCCAAGAAGTCGTTAGTCGTTCCTCCAAGGTAGAAAATGCACACTGAGAATCACCGGCAAGGATTTCAACGATGGAGTGGAACTGTTGCTAATAGTGTAGACCTCTGCCAACTGCAACGCAAAAGCCTTAACTTCTAGAAAGATGGAGAGGAACAGTTTTAACTGTTAGAAAAATGCAATTTTTTTGAGTGACTAAGCTTCCTGCTAACCCTGAGCTAGCCGCGAGCTAGCCGCAGCAGTGGCTAATCTATGACGGACCAAAATAACAGTTGCGAATAGTTAAGACCTCTGCTAACGGCAACGCGGAAGGCTTAACTTCTAGAAAGATGAAGAGGAACAGTTTTAACCGTTGGAAGAATTGGGAGAACATTTTGAGTGGCTATGCTTACTGCTAACCCTAGCTGTGAGCTAGCCGCAGCGGTGACTAAGCTATTAGATAGAGATCAGAAGAAGTTATTATGTCATTTGTTCACATTTTATAGTTGGTGCTATGGTAAAAACAAAAGTCGACTGGAAGTCGTGTTCTAAGAAGCATTCAGACATCTCTATAGCCTTTCAGTGACAGTAACTTGCAAAGGAAGACATTGAAACGTTATGCAAGAGTTTCTCCGTGCAAAACACCTGATGAACAAGTCAATATCGACTGAGCTCAATATCGGCTATTATATTAAGCTTCATGTATGCCGTGGAAAAACTGCAATTTCGGACAAACAGATTATTTTACGTCCCATGGACCTACGTTTGGAGGGCTCCTATTCTGCAATTCTGCAAGTCTTCACCACTGCTGTGAAATAAATGTACTATAGTATTTGATTTTGAAACGGTAGTCTTGAGGTTGTCCAAATGACACCAGGGCCTAGACCTCCGTTTGTCAGGGAAGGGGCGCCGCATGGTTAAGTTCTAATGCGATTGTTAACTGCGAGTTCGCCTTAGCGGTGAGCAGAAGGGTGAACTAGGAGTTACCACTTCTCTCCATCTCTGAAACACTTCGCTGATATTGTGGGACTCTCTTTCTGATCAGTCCCTCTTGAGCAGTTGTTGCCGAGGCTGCAATAGAAACTCTTCTTGCAGAATATTCCATTAAATCAGTCGTTCACTGTCGGAAAGCGGCATCGGCATTTGCTGAAATGCATTTGCTGAAATGACATGGGAGTCTCTCACGGGTTGGATTTCCTAAACCCTGAAAGTGGAGCCAAAGAGGAGGTGCAGGCGCCTGGTTTTCAGAGCGCTTGAATTACAATACGCTGAGAGGTTATCTTGGAGTTGTTGCCCAAGGACACCAGGAAAAAAACAGCCTACCCCTTTAATGTATGACGTATTGAGGCTTCCAAGCTTGTAAATAAGCTTCACTGACCTTTAGGTATGAGAGCTAAACCTAAACTAAAGGTCTCAGCTTGTATCTGCCAAGGAAGTCTAACACTCCAAAATAGTTTGTGCATTCAAAATATATAATTGGAGAAAGAACAGCAGGAGGAACACACAATTTATAATGATAATAAACATTTTTTAAAGTCTGGTTCTTCTCTCTCCTGGCTCAGTTGAATCATGCGTTGAAACAGCAACAAAATGACAACAATAACGGTAATTAATAGTTAGTTTTAGTCACAAACTTTAAACGTTTTTATATCCCTCAAACAATTAGGTGATTAATCGTTACATCGACCAATCTTGTATTGACCAATTTTTCAACAGATGAATCCACAATTAAAATTGTGTTTCTCTCAGAAAAGCAAATATGTTCATGCACAAAATAGGGAATAACTTTTCTGTGGTGTGACACGTTGGTGTGTGTGTGTGCGTGCGATCGAGACGTCTCCTAACCACTCGAACAATCACGTGTCTTGGCTGTGGCCAGATGGCTGTGATGACAAACAGACACCAGACAATATTAAACACATGCTCATAAACATATGGAAGGCGGAAGTATACACACGTAATAAAAAATAAAACCCCTGGGCTCAGCAGCAGGAGAACACACAAGCAGAGCGGCACAAAGAAGCCGCGGTGGCCGCACAGTCTGCGGCACAAAGGAGCCTTCAGTGGGCATCCCAGCCTCCACTCCCACCCACGCGCACACGTAAATGCGCGCGCTGCAATAGACACGAATAAATCTCGCAGATGATTTGAGGAGGAAAAAAAAGAGACGTGAAGAGAAAGGCCTTTGAAGCAGGCAGACCCCCCCTTCTTCCTCCCCCACGCCGTCTCCTCTTTCTCTGCGGGATCGCAACGTAGCGCCACCTTTTTTTTTCCTTCATTCCCCATTCCCTGCGTTCCCAGCCCGCCGGAACATTCGCCGACTCCCCCCAACCTCCGCCCCCCCCCCCCGCTAGCCTTTAGCTTCACGTTACCTGGCTCTGCGTCTGAACAGCATCGCGTCCTCCGCGGCCCGCTGTGGGTGTCGTTGTGCGGCTGCAGGAGAGAGAAGCCCGGAGCATCTCGAAGGCTGCTCGGCTGCTGCAGCTGCTGCTCCGCCGCCGCGGGGTAACGCGGGTCAGGCCATGGAGCCCCTCCGGAGCGGACCCCCACCCCTCCTCCTCCTCCTCCTCCTCCTCCTCCCCCCGCCCCCACGCGCGCGAATCCCGGGTCAGATTTTAGGATGCTTAGGGCTGCTGCGGTCCCGGCAACGTATCTCTGTTTGTGTGTGTGCACGCACAGCTTCTAACGCGGTATTCGGCTGATGGCCGACACACACACACATACACGTACACACCCACCACACGCATACATACACACACGCGCGCACTGTGGGGAGGGCGAAAGAGAGCGTGTGTATGTGTGTGTGTACGTTCCAGCCGCTTTTCAGAATAAAAT
This sequence comes from Liparis tanakae, assembly GCA_036178185.1. Classification (NCBI taxonomy): domain Eukaryota; kingdom Metazoa; phylum Chordata; class Actinopteri; order Perciformes; family Liparidae; genus Liparis; species Liparis tanakae. The sequence goes on from CM070111.1 coordinate 13,368,051, forward strand.
ACCTTTTATTTGGACACTCGGCAAAAACAAGCCACACAAAAACGAACAACCAAGACAATATTCGTCTCTCAATGAGCAGTAAATAACTATAATAACTAAATAACTAAATAACTAAATAACCAGACTAAACCTCCACGTGGCGCAGCTCCCTGTGCATGACACACTGAGGATAAGAGTCCAGTCAGAAAAATCTAAAACAAGGTCTGCACATTGTTAGGATTTGACTTCTTTAAATTGTCATTATTTATTTTAAATGTGTTTGGCCTAAATGCAGATTAAAGAATATGTGCATATGTTGTTGTGTATCCCCCAAACATGTGTCATTAAAAGGCCACTCATGATTACTGTCCTTAGTAATTAATAATTTTATAATACACCATTTTGACAGAATAACCTCATTACTGAGGGCATAAGACCAATTTCTCACCCATCACCTGAAACAATTTTCTAATTTTGCCTACAACAAAACAAGCGGCACTGAGTTGTTGGAAAGCTTGCACAAGTGACACAGATTGTACTTTTATTTTGAAGGTTTAGTCGTCGTACTTCCTGTATGGTTTGTGTAGACTTGACAAATGAGCTGAATTTTGCTCAATCTGACGTCAACCTGTAAAACTGCCAGTGAATGAAATGTTTCCCACATATATTTTAAATATGCGTATTCCTGATGTGGCCATGACATCTGGACCTCCATCGTCACTTGAATGTTACGTTCAGTTCTGGCTCACGTGGCCCAATAACCGGCTACGATGTCATCGAATCGTCTGCTGGGACGTAAACCACGCCTGAGGACCAATGGCTTTTTAATAAATATGTACAACACATGTTCAAAATAAAGCTTCCATTTCATTGGTTTTACACAGTAATGAAACTCTATGAATGTATATGTGCATATAGGGATAAACTCCAAATTCATAGTAATTAAATTAGAAGCTGTAGATGTTGGGTGTATTCTGTCATGTCAGATTAATCTAAGTAAGCACCTTGAGAGAAACGCAAAAAGAAAAGTAAAATTAATTTTATATGAACACTACCTGACCAATAACCTGATTGAGTACATGGTGGGATGCACACAACTTCTTCTCAGCATGAATTGGCATTGTATTAAAGGAAGGGGGTTAAGTGTTAACTATCTGTGAGTATATTTATCTACAAACAATTCAGTAATAATCGCACAATTATTGTAATTCGTAGCATGGTTACTTTTTACTACACCGATTTAATATGCAGAACAATATACACTACGGTTAAAAAGTTTGGAGTCACCCAGACAATTTGGTGTTTTTCATGAAAACTCACTTTTATTTATCAAATGAATTTCAAAATTAATAGAAAAATATTGTCAATACATTGACAAGGTTAGAAATAATGTTTTTTTATTGTAAATATTAATTTAGTTATTCAAACGTGTGGCTTAAAAGAAAGGCCAGTTGTATAGCTTCTCTCAACATCATAACCATTTTCAGCTGCGCTCACATAAAAAGACTTTTCAAGGGTTTTCTACCCCTCCGTTAGTCTTCTAAGGCGATAACACAATGTAACACTAGAACACTGGAGACGGGCCTCTACACACCATGTAGAGACTTCATTAAACACCAGAGATTAGTCATTTACACATTAGCTATGTAGAGAGAGTATTTATGAGTAATATAATGTTATCTTCATTGATAAAAACAGTGATGTACTTAGAACAATAAGGACATTTCTAAGTGACCCCAAAGCTTTGAACGGTAGTGTATATAAGCTTTTTGAAGGTGCATTATGAAGTGCACAGCTTATCCATTGACTCTACACGGCTCTCAACATGGCGGTGGCTCGAAAGCCAGAGCAAACAACGTCTATTAGGGCCCCGCGTCGCCAGCGTAGGAGGGCCGCTCGGAGCGAGCCGGCGGGGGGAACGCTAACGAGCGAGAGTCTGGAGCCTCGACGCTGCGGGTCTAAAGAAAGCTGGAAGGCTCTCCGCTGCGATACAAATTAACATCCGGGCGCGCCATGATTTGTCCCCCTGTAAGACGAGTGTGTGTCTTTGCTCCCTGCGGAGTCGGCGAGTGCAGCGGAGCCCTGCAGGTCACTGCGGCCGCTGCTCAGCGTCCTCACAGCTGCTACAACACGTCTCTGTACACTCCGCTCTGTTTACGCTGTACAGGAGGTCGGCATAGGCCCCGTGTGGCCATGCATTGGTACTGTACATTCACTTTAAGGACGAGTTCTACTACATATCGCTCTTTCCATAAGATTCTAACGTTTTAAACAATTTAAAATCATGTGTTTGTTGTCAGTATATTAGGAGCAACAACCCGAACCTCCAAAGAAGACACTTTAATGGCTCGATCACACCAGACGCGACTCTCAAAAAGTATTTAAAGTATGATAAAAAAGTCAAAGTAAAGTAAAATAAAGTATTTAAAAAGTCATGTCTGGCCCTAAGGCGACCAACATGCTAACAATTAACTTTCACCTGAAAACAAACTGTAAACTCGGGTTTACTCGTGTGAACTCGTGTTTACAACATTTACCGAGTTAATAAATCAAGTACTATAAGGTCAGGGTTCGTGCGGTCATGGAAAACCTGGAAACGTCATGGGATTTTAAAATGGTTATTTCAAGGCCTGGAAAAGTCCTGGTAAAAAATTAAAAAATCCCAAAGGTTTTGGAAAAGTCGTAGAAATGTGTTATATTCATGCATTTAGGCTGAGTATTAAATAATTCATATGCTATTAAAAGAATGACACTCAACATATAAACCGGCATACAAAGTTTCCACACTGCAAGTGAACGCACCGTAACTGAAAAGACATAAATGTTCATTCTTTTAATCAAACTATTGTCTCTCATTAATTTGTGTCATTTAAGGTTATATACTGCATGCTTTGTAATGATCAGTTATTTTAAATACTAAATGTTCTCACTTTTTCATGTTTACACCAAGATGGAAATTTGGTTTTAAAGTCCTGAAAAAGTTCTGGAAATCCATCAACATGTGTGTGAACCCTAAAGGGTCAACTTCTCAAAGACCTCTATACAATCTGACTTATTTATTTTGTCACGACTGACAAATAAATGATAAAAGCACCATTCACATGCCTATTATTACACAGAGCCGGCCTATTGGCTTTTAGATGAGGTCTTAAAAATCTTAATTTGACCAATTATTTTGCAGCCAAATAAAATTTATTAAAGGGAAGACAAACGTTGGTTTTCTCCTTCTTCGTTTATAACTAATTCAATACTTCACTGGTTTATTGTACAAGGACCATAAAGTAGTCAATGAATACGAGATGAACTAACCTCAATAGTGCAGAAGAGGGAATGTAATTGGATTCCAGATCATTCCAATCCACAGAACAGTATCCGTCTCATCTGCATTACAGACCATTACGATCCTCGTCATTGGGGGGGTTGATGGCTTTTTGCGTGGATCTCAAAGTGTCCATTTATATAATTTTTCATGTGAACATTTTCAACATTATGAATCAACATTAACGAGTTCAAAACGCGTCACAGGGATGAGGTCCTTCCTCTTTTTTGGGTGAATTTACTCAGCAACTTCACCTCAAGGGTTTAAAGGCTCAGATATCAGATATCCAGAGAGCAACGCGGCAGATTAAACACCAAAGCTTTGGCTTCATTTAAAGCTGTCGGTTGTTTTAGTGACCACAAGGCATCAGGAGACATGAGAATAATCCGAATAAAGCTCTCTGGAGATCCCTCTCTTGTTCCAACAGGAACGTGTGGCTGGAATAAACTTGTCCAATCGTTTCATTGGGCCAGAATGTTTCCTAGAAAACGGACTCGACGTTGGTGATAATCCCAAAATCTCAGTTCCTTATATTCAACCTTAGTTCCGACCATAGACCGTGTATGAGAAGTGGATGTCGTCATTATGACCCGTTGTTTTGTGTTTTCAAGCCTTGAGTTCGGCGATTTTGCCATATTGAAATAAGGCTGTTGCCAAATTAGAGTTTTTTGCAACCAATGCACAGAAGTGACGTAGAGACACTGTATATAGCTGCTGTCAATCACCTTGTAGCCCCGCCCTAAAGCGTCCCCTGCTTTACGGTCTGTTTGACTCTAAACCAGCCTAAAGTACTAAATGATGACATCATGCTGTATAGAAGAAGACTTGAAACTAGAGACTGAGACATAAACTTGTGTTTACAATGTTTACTGAGGGAATACATCAAGAGAGAAGTAGAGTCACTATATAGACTTCTATACAACCAGAGGAGTCGCCCCCTGGTGGTCAGGAGATAAAGCAGCTTTAACACATGAAGCATAGACTTCTATACAACCAGAGGAGTTGCTCCTGGTGAGAGTGAAGTAAAGTCATTTTCTCATAGACTTCTATACAACCAGACTTGTGTTTGCAACTGGAGGAGGTGGTCAGTTGACCGAATGTTTTCAGATACTTCCACATCGGCTTCATTCGGCGGAAGCGGTTCATACCACCGCTCTGCAGAAGCCCTGAAACACAAGTGTGGGTGATAACTCTTCCGGTTGTCCTTTCTTTAAAGTCTTGTTTCTATTTACAGATTGAAAAAAGTAGCGTGGACAAAAGCATCTCGTAATACTTTATTCTTCCTTTTTCTTAATGCTTCTTTATAATCTGGCTGAAGGGACCAAACATGAACGGGCTTCAGTGTCTGAATTCTAACTTCAGAGTTAAAACATAAAAAGAATCAATCAAAGCAAAGGGAACCATCATCTTACAGTTTAAGACCCAATCCTGATCGGTACTGATGCTGTGCGTTCAGCAGCACGCAGCTCTGATTCTAAATTTAGACGTAAAGCCTCTAATCGGTTAACTGCAGCCTTTGTTAAGGAGCGCAACAACAGCTGCTCCTGACCTCCTCCTCCTCCTCCTCCTCCTCCAACCACCTTACTCATATGATCCAGAGATAGCGCCCTGAGGCTCTGCATTGAGTGCATGACGCAGAATGTCTATTTGCTGCTTGCTACTATAACTGTATAAATATGTTTAATTGGCTAACGCACCATGTTGCCGGATGGCTTTGGACTGAGATGCCATCCCATAATTACTCCCAACACTTGGTCAGTGGCCCTCCGCTTCAAACACTAGAGGGCCCACTGAAGACTCTTCAGTGGAGAGTCTGTTTTGGACTTTTAAGGGACGGCAAGTTTACAACTCTATGGCGTCTTTACAAAATAAGCTTCCGTGTTCTCGGCAACCCTGGCGCAGTTAGGTGGGTTTACCTGGGAGATAGTTGATAAACCGTTAACCAGTATTGGACGAGTTGAGAGTGAAGTTACCCTCGGAAACTGTAGCAGCTCATTTTTTGCGTTCCTTTCTCGTTCTTTCACGTCACTTAAAAAAAAAAAAAAATTGTGTTCCGTCAGCGCAGCGGCGAGAATGTTAGCTAGCAAACACGCTAACGCTGTAAAAAGAAAAAAGGCTTTACCTAACAATGTGTCGTGATTGGCGTGGGAGAATTATGCATTTTATTATTATGCAGTGATGCACTTTGTAAATTATCATAACGTGTTGTTTTTAATTCAATCTAACCATCTGGCAGTACCTCTGCAGCCCACTAGATGGCACGTTGAGGCCCTCTGAGGTCGAGAATAGCTACAGTTCAGAACCATGGGATATTAGAGGCATTTAAAAACAGTAAGACCTGTATTGTTCTATCGTATCATTGCAATGGTGTCTTCTTGTCTTTTGTTCATGAGTATAGAACAAATATGTAATGTTTATGTCCTCAAACAGCTGACACAACAGTGGCACAACCCGGTACTACAACACGAGTAAGCGCATTTTCTTATAGCAAGAACATACCTGTGTACTTGACGGTATACAAAAAGGCCCAAGACGATTCCCACGCAACAAGAGAATGCTTGCTTCCATTTTCGACCACCAGGTTCAAAGAAATTCCTCAAATATCTCCCCCCAAAAAACTAAGATTAGTTTCTCTTAGGGGAATTAATAAATACCCCCAACCCCACAGAGCTGAACAATGAGGCTAATGCAACCTCATTGGAACTGGACATCACACACACACACACACACACACACACACACACACACACACACCAACATCACAAGGGGACAGGTAGTGCAGGGACGCTACATTCCCACTCAGTGACAGGGGCCGCACTACAAAATGGCCGCTCGGGCTGAAACTTCATCTCCCAGACTGCCTCACCAATCATCCAGCTGCAGGTGCTTAATTGATGCAGGGCTGTGAAGCTTGATAAGAGACAGAGGGGAGAGCACACGGGGGGGGGGGGGGGGGGGTGGGAGGAGGTCATCCAGGACAAGGACAAGACGCAAGCGGACTACAAACACTTTGTAACACGGACTTTGCTACAATAAGTTTTTTTGTTTAAGGAACCTTTTTCTCCCCCGGGAAGCTTTTTGTTGAGTAATGGACTTTTTGATTTGTTTGAATGAATAAACATTTATATATATTAGGGATGCACCGATCTGATCGGCGCCTATCCATATCGGCCGATATTGCCATTATCGGTTTTGATCGGCGTTCTCAAAACAGCCGATCAAACCGATCGATCAGTTGACGTCACATCTGCGAGAAATACTATCAGAGACGTTTCAATCGCCGCGCGCCGCAACAGAGTAAATACGCCGCCGAGTGAGAGGTCCCCGAGGGGATCCTCACCACCGAGCGGCACCCCGTCCCCCGAGTTGAATCTCTGGGTCAACTCACCGACACTCGCATGTCTGAGACCCTACAGACTGATGTTCACGGCACACGCATTCCATCGGGAGCACGCAAGGGTTTTCATAAAGTTAGCCGCTAACTTTAAAGTTAGCGGAAAGAGCCACGTGAAACAACATCCGTTTATCAAAATAAGATGTCGACAAATCATACACTAACATATACAAGTAAACAATGAACTGATTTTGTATCTTTATAGATCGTTTCTGAGATTTAGCTTTAATTATGCTAAAATTAAAACATTGTTACTGTACCAAGGAAGAGCTTATAGAAATAAGTCAGACTTTTGTATGTTAAAAAAAGTCCTGTATATAGATTTCCCCAAGAGTTCCAGAAAATGAATAACGCAGATGTGTGCCATACATATCTGAAATCAATCCCCTACAATAGCGATCAAACAATTTTAATGTATCAATTAGGACAGTTTTCAAAGTAAAAGTCCTAAATGTTTAAAGAAATCTGTAATTTCTTTAATGTTTGAGGTGCTTTAGATGTGTATTTCCTCATAGTCCTAGGCAATAATGCTACACAATAAATAGAATGCTTCAATCGACACCGTGATCGGTATTATTGGATCGGCAGATACTATTTCAGTGATCGGTGATCGGTATTATCGGTAATTGGCTGACACTGATTTCAGTGATCGGTGATCGGCCCAAAAAACCTGATCGGTGCATCTCTAATATATATATATATATATATATATATTCATTTTTTATTTTTTTTTATTTTTTTATACTGTATATTACTGTCTGATGTGCAGTGTCAGTGGAGAGAAGTTTCAAGACTAAAGTTGTGGATCAATAAGTAATCCACTATTTAAAGACAATACATGTTTAAATGCCAGAGCAAGATCATCATATTTGTCACATTTCATATGCGCTTGAATACGTTTTAAAACATGTCAACAATGTGTGTATCTATTGGACCAATAAATGTCAATCATCATCTAAAAAGAAACAATGTGATGCATATGTTGTACAAATCCAGTGGGACCCTAGTATCACAATTATTTGATCACAAGCTAATATAAGAAATACTTTTAAACGTCTTAAACGGTAAATTGGTGAAAAGTCTGATCACCTCTGAAACATTTCTCTATATCCTAGAAAATATACCCATTGATGAATTTAAAACAGATTATTATAATAATTGTTATTATAATAATATTAATAATGATGATTATTATATTAATTATTATTATCTTATTTTAAAAGGGACTATGTACAGTTAAAACATATCACTATTTGATGCAGTGAACCAGATTGTAGCTACAGATAATGTGCATAAGTAGTCCCTTGACAGACAATAACAAACATAAAACAATAACAAACTTAACAATAACAAACAGTATAGGATAAGACACAACAGTATACGTGGTAGGAACACAACATACACACAATGCACACAACGTGTATGTGCACCACGTGCTCTCGTCCACTAACCTGGTCCACCAGGTTTAGCCCGGCCCAGTCCGGGTTAATGCTCCAGGATCAGTGAAACGAGCTTACCCCTAAACTGTTGCCCACAAGCCTGAACCAGAAGCCGACCAGTGCTCTGTGAACTTGAGATGATGTCCCTCTCGCGTGAGACCAGTGAAGTCTTTTCTTGAGACAATCAACACATTTCTCCGGCTGCTCGTGAGCCTCAACGTGCCCTAATGAGCCGGAGACAACGTGGTCTTAATGTGATTAACCGGGTGAGTCGCCCGTATGTCGGCGCAGCAGCGGGTCCCTTAAAGGGACAGTGCCCCCAAAATACCAAATAGAAACATATCGATCCGTTAACCTTTTATCAATCTGCATTGTTGTGGTCATATCAGCCGTAGAGGTGACCGCTATGATGGACCTCGATCTGGGGTACAGTTTCACGAGGGAACAATTTTCTCTCAACCACATGAAGCTCACAACAGACTGTGTGTGGATGATGTTACCACGTCGGTGTTGCTGATATGAAGAAGAAAACAAGTATTTTATTTTGTTACGCTATAAATAGATACAGTTACACCAAAATTATCTAGATTCATAAATACCAGATGAAAGGACAAATATGTATTTTTATATTCGTTGCTTTTTCTCTCTACCAAATGAAAAGAAACATATATATTTTCTTTCTTCTTTATGTTCTTTACTATTGATTTAATAATGATCCATTACTTGTTAATAATATATATATATATATATATATATATATATATATATATATATATATATATATATATATATATATATATATATATATAGACATTGTTTAAAAATATTCTGCTCAGTAAAAACAAAATGTTTGGTTTCTTTAATGTTGGATAAATCCAGATGTATTCCCACAGTAGTCACACGTCTGGATCCCGAAGTATAAACGTGTTTCCCGCTGCAGGCTGGGACGCACGAAGCGGACTCACCTGGTTCCAGAGACGCGCGCGCCGAGCCTCGCGAGCCGACAACGGCGCGGTGTCACACACACCCCGCAGCCTCCCGGGAGCTCTTCCTCTCCGACTTGAAGTTGCTCTCCGGCAAGTATTCCCGCAGCAGATTGCGGCGGAAGTCTGGAAGTCTGGGGAAGTCCCCCCGGCGCGTGTGGCTCAACTTCTTGCTCACTAAAAAACGGGTATTCCCAGTTCTCTGGCGCGGAGGCGGCGCGTGCAGCGCGGTGCGGTCAACTGAGACCTCTCGGCTGGATTCACGAGTCCGTCTCTCCTCCTCCTCCTCCTCCTCCTCCTCCTCCTCCTCCTCCTCCTCCTCCTCCTCCTCCTCCTCCAGTCCAGTAGTAGTAGAAGTATCCCCCTGCTGCCCACTGTGAGTGTTTCTGCCTCCGTCACATTCAACGGCTTTTCTTGGTGAAGGGGTGCGTCAAATAGATCCATATTCTGTTAGTGCATACATACTATATGGAGGATACACTTTATGCACCGTATCGAAAAGCTCCACGATGAAAAGTGTGCCATGCTTCATTTTGAGTTGGCCTTGGTAATACTGGACTTGTTATCACTGCTTTTCTTGCAGTTTTTTAAGACGCGTAAAAATGTAAAATACAAAACAATCTCCACTTGTCAGCGCTTTACTTCACCTCCTCCCTCCTGCTCTGATCATCTGGAGCAGTGGAACAGGTTGATGTCGGCGGCGGGTTTATGATGTGACATGCCAAGGAGATCACATGACAGGCCAAGAAGTCAACCTGACCTCGGCAGGAAAGAGAGAAATATGTGTTAATGAGAAAGAAACACATTTACACTTTGCTTTATCATCCGTGGGGAAATTCTTCTTCTGCAGTGAAGCGCCCGTGGAGCAACTGGAAGTTCAGTGTCTTGCTCAAGGGCACTTCGACATGCAACAATGGGGACAACAGCTACCTTGTGGTTACGGGAGGACCAGTCATCCTTATCCCCATGAACAAACAAACGGAGTAGGCCACAGAATATCCTTTCGGTGGTCACTCTTGAAGGGAGTGAAATAGAGGTCGTTGACTCAAAAAATATCTGGGTATTCTGATTGATGACTCCCTCACTTTTCAGCCACATGTACAGTACCTGGTGAAAAAGTTGAGGTTGAAGCTGGGTTTTTATTTTCGAAATAAGCTGTGCTTTTCCAATAATGTAAAAAAAGCGATTAGTTGCTGCTACCTTTTTACCTGTGTTGGACTATGGTGATCTTCTTTATATGCATGCCAATGCTAACTGTCTTCGTAGGGTGGATGCAGCTTACAGCTTCGCTGCGGTTCATTACAAACTGTAAGGCTCTGACTCACCACTGTGAGTTATACCCTCGGGTAGGATGGCCTGCTTTGGCCACCCGCAGGCTCTCTCATTGGTACACCCTTATTTATAAGGCAATCCTTGGTCTGCTCCTGTTAGATTCCCTGTCTGTCCCTAGTGTGTGTTCCCCGGTATTGTCTCCCTTCCGTCTGTGTTGTGTTGTCTGTTTACAGGTTCCGCCCGCTTCCGTGTCACCAGCTGAGACGCGTTCGTTCAATCACCGGAGGTGGTTATAGGGACTGTGTTTCCTCTGGTGCGCTGTCAGGTCGTTCGGGTAGTATGAGTCTGAGAAATCCTGGTGTTTCCTATCAGTAATCCTTGTGTTTCCTATTAGCAGCGCACGGGCTCGGTTGAGTTGCCCTCCCGACGCCGGATCGACAGAGAGCGGTCGAGTTGCCCTCCCGACTCTGGAGTGAGACTTTCCGTTCTACAATTTGTTTGTTTGTTTTGTTTTTGAGCATCGGGAAAATAAATCCTGTTTGATTTTTGAAACTGCTGTCTTGCGTGCGTTTGGGTCCTCCATAACACTTAGATCTTAACAGCTCCCAAACTACCTGTGTGTTTGCATCAACCAGAGAAGTGTCGGACAGTATTCTTTGCGATCTCTGGACTTTTTTATGCTCACTGTTCCAAATGCCAGAACGGAAATGGGGAAAAGGGCTTTTGGGTACTCTGCCCCCTCATCATGGAATATGTTGCAGAATGTTTTAAAGCTCAGGGAACTAATATCACTGACTGCTTTTAAATCTCAAATGAAAGAAATAGAGACAGGTTTCCAAAAATGTATATGTATCTCTCCTCCTGTGTTAGCTTTCTGTTACCATCTCTTATGTTAACGGGTCGGTTTTGACCCGTGTCTTAAATCAGCTGTAAAATACACTAAAAACAATTATCTATCATCCAATTTGTTTCTCATCTCTTGGTTACCTTGTTAGGCTTCCTTATCCATGCAAATATTGGTTTTAATATTTTTGGTGTGGGCCTCTGGGCCTTTTCTTTGACAGTATACCCCTCAATTTCAATTAAAAAAATGGTAAAATTAACCTCAAGAGAATCATATAAATAAATAAAGGGTTGTTGTGTTACCTGACTATTATTGAGGGGTATTAGAACACATCTCTTAAATAAATTTGTTTTATTTATTTATTAATTTTAATATTATTAACTATAGTAACATTTATGGTGTTAGGGTCAATTTTGACCCTTATCTATTAACTTAGGCTAGAAAGTTTTTTTTTCAGCAATAGAATACAAAATAAAGAACAGAACAAGTCATAACACAAAATATAGATTTGCAAGGTCAAACAAACAACCAATCAACCAAATCAAACCAATATAAATCAATTACTAGTTCCAAAGAACTTGGATGTGTATGTGTGTGTGTGTTTAGATGCATGTGTGGCAAAAAGTGACACTTTTAGTGTGTTCTTTGCAGAGATATTTCTTGCAGATGAAGCACAATACGTTTGTCTTTCTGTCCTTACTGCTTGGGCAGACCTGACACCTCTTTCTCTTAGAATCAGGTGGCCTGAGTGGGGTTGTGGCTGTGGCTGTTCTGGTTGGTGTTGAGGGAGGGCTGGCTGAGGAGGATGCTCTTAGTGTTGCTGATGGTGTGGACGGAGTGCTAGGTGAGCTCTGTAGTTGTCTGACCAAGGCTGCAGCATCTGGGCCTCGGGGCACCCGTTCCCTTCGCTCAATGTGTGGATTGACAAGGGAATTTCCAAGCTCCTCAAGAAACATTCTCCGCTTGCTATTTTTGGTTGAGTTCCACCCTTGGTGGATGTGGGTCCACAACACAAATGCATTACATGCAGACACATCGAGGATGTTGTAAAACACAACCATTGGCCATCTCCTGGTCAGTCGCTGGCAAGTGTAGGTGGCAGTCAGCTTGTCCAGGGTGTCCACTCCTCCTTTGTTTTTGTTATAGTCGAGGATGATTGTGGGCTTTTTGTCACTTCTTGATGACACAGCTGCATCTTTGTGAAGAGTAGACATAAGTATCACATTCCGTTTTTTTTTTGGACAATATGAGAACAGTGGTTGTGTCTGTAAAAGCAAACTTTGCAGAAAGTGGAGCCCTGTCCTTCACCTGCAAGATTTCAACAGGCAGCTCAGGTTTATTTTTCTTCACTGTGCCCACCATGGTAAGTTTCCTCCTGAGAAGTTATTGTCCAAGGTCATAGCTGGTAAAGAAATTGTCACAAGTGATATTGTGACCCTGCGGTCCAGTAGTCATATCGAGGACCACACGTTTTCCTTGTTTTTTCTCAGGGATGCCACTTGCAGCTTTGCCTGTGTAAATCTGTAGATTCCAGGTGTAGCTGGTTTTTGCATCACAGGCTGCCCAGATATTTATGCCGTACTTCCCTGGTTTACTGGGTATGTATTGCCGGAAGGGGCATTTTCCTCGGAAAGGGACAAGACGTTCATCCACTGTCACCTCTGGCCCTGGCTCTTTGTTTTGTTTTTGTGCAGGTATACTGGATAACAATGCAAAATGAGAATCCCCTAAAGCTCACATGATTGGGAGAGGAGCTGGCTGTCACTGTGTTGACAGTGCACTTATGATTTCAGTTTTGGCTCTAATTATTGCTTTATAATCTTATTTTTATAACCGGGTCGAAACCGACCCTAACAACACAAAGGTCATAATTTCAACCAGAGCATTTTTATAATTAAATGAAACAAAATGTTTTTGTTTTATTTTGTTGAAATAGAGGTTCCTGACAAAGTCATAAAGCCTTGATGCAAATAAACCAATTTATGTGGTTCTTTTATGCATTTAAAACCTAAAACGGGTCGGTGCCGACCCTAACACAAGAGGAAGGTTAAATTAACTCTTCGTCGATGTTTCTTAGCTCTTAGCTTTTAGTTTCTTTTAAACTGTCTTGTTTTGTGTTTTCTGTTTTCTGTCTGTAACCATGTGTTTTTTATGCTGCTGCCTGTCTTGGCCAGGTCTCCCTCGAAAAAGAGATTTGTAATCTCAATGGGACTTCCTGGTTAAATAAAGGTTTAAATAAAAATAAATAAAAAAGCTACAGCCGAGAGGTAAGACATATGTAAGTAAACATCCAGCCAGATGTGTTGGTGGAAGGTATCGTGAAGGGAGGTGATCAATCAGACTCAAGCTGCGTTCAAACTAAGAGCGTTGCCAATATTGCACCCGAGTAGATCCCATGCAAAGTCTCCGTACAGACGGAGTGGTTGCGATTGATGCAAATTGCGCGGCGTGAAAAATTAGCCTCAAGGCCCAAAATTTGCCCAACGCTGAGTTGCGAAAGCCAATCAGCGTTGAGCTGCTCCTCCGTTGGTGAATCTAACTGCTGCTCTAGTGGAGCTGAAGAGACATTCAGACTAGAGGTGAAGGTCACCGAGCTGAGTGAAGCACCAAGAAGGAGACGAGACCCGAGAAGGCAGAAGCCTAACATTGATATCAATATAGAGGCGCTGAGGACATTTCTGGGTGGTGTAAGTGGTGCAGCTGCAGTCTGGAGAGGCCTTCAGGGTCTCTGGAAACACCTGGAAATTGGAGAATGTATGGCCCACGCGGAGAACTGATTGGGAAGGAGTTATTATGGAGACTTCTGTTCTAATGCCAATCGCTGTAAGTACCCTCTTCAACGGGTTTTTGCAAGCCTCTGCACCATCTGCTAGACCACACCCCCTGCTAGACCACGCCCCCTGTCACTCCATCAAGCGGTCAGAGCTACCATGGAGCCCACACGGTCACTAACTGCACTCCAGATCAGAATCATACATCTATGTTTATGCAACATACACAATGAAAAATAATGGTTCTTGAAATGGTTCTTTAAAAGGCTTTGTGGATCTACGAAGGACCATCACCGACTAAGGAACCACTTTTTCGTCTGAGGCCCCATTATAGGTTATTTGAAGAACTATTTAAGGGAATGGTTCTTTAAAGAACCCTGGATTGAAAGGTTATTTGTGGAACCAACAATGGTGCGCTAAATGCCGTGTTTTGAAGGTTCTTTGAGGCTCCATTACAGTTTCCTTGAAGAACACTTTAAGGACATGGTTCTTTAAAGAACCCTGGTTTTAAAGGTTCTTTGTGGAATCATAAATGGTGCATTCTTTTATTTTTCTGTGCGTGCTATACTCTTGAGTTAAAGGCTTCCACGTCCTGTTTGGGGAGGCGGAGGCCGGTCGAGTAAAACGCTCCCAACGCATTCCCCAAATGTCAAAGGTTGAAGTTGTGATGTCGGCCATAAGCCGCTATGTGTTTTATGAGACGGATCCTTGGGAAGCTCGTAGCCCCGTCGCCATGGCGTTCCAGACGATGACATTGAGGACCTTTAATCTCATCGGGAGCATTTCCCCAATAAATCCTGGCGCCGTGTTTCCTACGTGGAGGTCGAGCTGACGTCTCCAGCTCAGAGCAGCGAGACGTCGGAGCTCCAGAGCTCTGAGATCTTTAGCGTGATAACAAACATACCAGCAGCACGTGAAGCACCATGTGACCTCTGGAGACGGCACGCAGGAACACTGGAACACTTGTTATCTGCTGGGAGAAGAAAATATCACACACACACCCACACACTTTATTTACCTCTGATGGAGCACAGCTGTGTTAATAAAAGTTTGATCTGAATTCCTTCTTGAAAAATAAAAATAACATTTATACGAAATCTCAATTAATAGGTCTTAAGATGTGTATAACTTTATTATAGGTAGTCAGGTATAGGGGTGAGTGATATGGCTCAATCAAATACGAATATATTATGCAATAATGATATTTATCACAAAATACTGACAAATATTGAATTATTCATTTCAAGAACATACAAATTGCATATTTGCATATTTATTTGCATATTTATATATAATAAAATGTAACAATAGCAAGAATAAAGTGAGGAAGAAGATGAACATTGTTCTGTGGAAATGTCTTAAGATTTTCATTGCTGGCCGATAATCGCCAATTAGTACCAATAATCTCTCATGAGACGTTTTCATCTAATCTGTTTCCCTCTGAATGAAGGTAGTAATAGTAATAAAACATGTCATATATAACAAATATGACATGTTTTATTCTAAAGCAACACTACAGCAGCTATGATCTATATGTATATCCATCAAATGCAGTTATCGAAAATAACGTGACGCTCATCTGCAGGTGATAATGTGTTAAAGTTGTTTCTGCTGCCCCCTAGTGGCCATAATACCAGTTCTGAAGTCATTTAAAGGGATAATGTTAGATGTGATTTGGAAGACACATGTTGTCAAAGATAAAGTGCTTGTGGACCATGTGGGGGTCCAGGCCCCCCGGTCTTACACTGAGCACTTGAGACTTGAACACTGGCCAAAATAATGATGACATGTGGTCCCAGGGGGCGTCGCAGGGCCATGTTGCTGCCTTGCTCATCTGCAATGCAATGTCGGCGGGAATATATTACCCCCCCCCCCCCGAGCAAGCCCCCCTGTAGCCGCAGGGGGCCGCTCTTTACAAGTAAACACAGTTCCTGAAATGTTTGTTTAGGTCCCTCTCACACACACACACACACACACACACACACACACACACACACACACACACACACACACACACACACACACACACACACACACACACACACACACACATACTTGCATTCAACAAACACAGGAAACCACAGATCTGCTGCAGACAGTTGTCTCTTGAAAATGGTGCAGGCCGAAGCTGATGGTAGGCTGCACTGTCAGGTCAAAAAACAATAAAAGCAGAATTAGGGCCAAAAGGATATTGTGTCTCAGCTTGCTTTGGCAATAAGTCTTCATAGTAATAAGTCCTCATAGTAATAAGTCTCATAGTAATAAGTCTTCATAGTAATAAGTCTTCATAGTAATACGTCTTCATAGTAATGAGTCTTCATAGTAATACGTCTTCATAGTAATGAGTCTTCATAGTAATAAGTCCTCGTAGTAATAAGTCTTCATAATAATAAGTCTTCATAGTAATAAGTCTCATAGTAATAAGTCTTCATAGTAATAAGTCTTATATTAATAAGTCTCAGTAATAACTCTTCATAGTAATGAGTCTTCATAGTAATAACTCTTCATAGTAATACGTCTTCATAGTAATAAGTCTTCATAGTAATATCTCTTCATAGTAATAACTCTTCATAGTAATGAGTCTTCATAGTAATAAGTCTTCATAGTAATGAGTCTTCATAGTAATAACTCTTCATAGTAATGAGTCTTCATAGTAATAAGTCTTCATAGTAATAAGTCTTCGTAGTAATGAGTCTTCATAGTAATAAGTCTTCATAGTAATAAGTCTTCATAGTAATAAGTCTTCATAGTAATGAGTCTTCATAGTAATAAGTCTTCATAGTAATAAGTCTTCATAGTAATACGTCTTCATAGTAATAAGTCTTCATAGTAATGAGTCTTCATAGTAATAAGTCTTCATAGTAATAAGTCTTCATAGTAGTAAATCATCATATTCATCAGGCTGTCTAAGGCGGACCAATGTTCTGTTGATAATGTTTTGTCGTCTCACTTGGCACACACAGACACAGACACAAACACACATACAGACACACAAACAGACACACAACGCACACAGACACACACACACGCACACACACACTACTTGGCCTGGGGAAGCTTATATTCAGGGAACCTAAACATCAAGTAAAACAGCCGTCCCCATTGCATTAGAACTGAAGTTTAAAGTAACACTTGCGACTCTCAAGTATATTTAAATATTGTACCCGAGTACTTTGCCTTGAGTTCACCCACTGCTCTCTTATGTCATCACAATGTTCACAGTATAGGAAATAAGAATGTTTTGCTATGCATAGAATGAAATGACAGATCCGTTGGGAGATTTAAAATGTAATGTGGCGTCATAATCCAATTTAATGTTAATCCTAATATTGATATGGTACACTTTAACGAGACAGTTTACACATTGGCACTTAACATAATCTGGCATACAGTTAGTGCCATACATTACAGTACATGAAACATTAAAGATTGCAAGATGCACAGTGATATATATATATATATATATATATATTTAATTTTATATATATATTTGTATACATATTTGTATATATATTTGTATATATGGGGGTGGAGCAGGTCAGGATTGGGGGTCTTGGGATCGCCTCTCTTCTGTTTGCAGATGATGTGGTCCTGTTAGCATCCTCAGACCATGACCTCCGGCACTCACTGGGGCGTTTTGCTGCCGAGTGTGAAGCGGCAGGGATGAGGGTCAGCGCAGCCAAATCTGAGGCCATGGTGCTCTGCCAGAAACCGGTGGATTGCTCCCTCCAGGTGGGGACAGAGCGCCTGCCCCAAGCGAAGGAGTTCAAGTATCTCGGGGTCTTGTTCACGAGTGAGGGTAAGATGGAGCGGGAGATCGACAGGCGGATCGGTGCAGCTGCAGCGGTAAAACAGGCGCTGTACCGGTCCGTCTTGGTGAAGAGAGAGCTGAACCGAAAGGCGAAGCTCTCAATTTACTGGTCGGTCTACGTTCCAATCCTCACCTATGGTCACGAACTTTGGGTAGTGACCGAAAGAACAGGTCGCGAATACAAGCGGCCGAAATGAGTTTCCTCCGTAGGGTGGCCCGGCTCAGCCTTAGAGAGAGGGTCAGGAGCTCGGACATCAGGAGGGAGCTCGGAGTCGAGCCGCTACTCCTTCGCATCGAGAGGAGTCAGCTGAGGTGGTTCGGGCATCTAATTCGGATGCCTCCTGGACGCCTCCCACTGGAGGTTTTCCCAGGCACGTCCCACTGGGAGGAGACCCCGGGGAAGACCCAGGACACGCTGGAGGGATTATATCTCCCGGCTGGCCTGGGAACGCCTCGGGATCCCCCAGAATGAGCTGGAAAATGTTGCGGGCGAGAGGGAAGTCTGGGTCAACCTGTTGGGCCTGCTGCCCCCGCGACCCGACCCCGGATAAAGCGGTGGAAAATGGATGGATGGATTTATATGTATATATATTTATTTATATATTTGTATATCTATATTATTTTTTATACATTTACATATATTTATATTGATATATTTGTATATATATATATATTATTTTTTTATACATTTACATATATTTAGATTTATATATGATAATACTCGGTAGACACTTCTGCCACCAGCCCTGCTTCACTTGCATGTGGTTGGCCTCAGTAATTCTTTGTGGGTACACAAGTTCTGAAGCGCTTGCTCATGAAAACGCACCAATGTTTGTAAAAGATTAAACAAACAAGATACGTGTTATAAGCACTCAGACTACCGGTTTCCCTCCATTTATAGCCATTGTGCTAAGCTACGCTAACCACATCCTGACACCTACTTCATCTCACTCTGAGGGAAGATCAATTCTAAAAATAGATTTTCTTTAAGAATGAATAATACATTAAATCATCGACTGGAAAAAAAATAGCAAAATAAAGCTCAGAATCAAGACTAAATTGAAAGTAACCTTGCTGTCTTCGCCTTTCCAAATGTGAGGATTCATGGGTTGATAAGGAATCTTTTTTTCTTCCTGCACCTTAAAAACACTTGCTCTGTTTCCTGAACCAGATGTAGCACAATTGAACTCAATAGTAATGGATGATTGTTAGAATGTTTCCATGACACTGCACAGACTACTGACTGTTATAACTAATGTAGCCTCAATGCTACGATTTAATTATTTCATTTGGACTACTCACCGCTACATATTGCAATATTTGCTAAATGCATGCACATTGCACAATAATCCGTAGGTCGTCGGGGATCAACGAATGTCAATGCAATTGCATTTTCGGTCCACATACAAAAAAAACCTACGAGGTAAAAAATACGTTAGCATGCGCGAATGTTCCGACCCAGCGTGGATGCAATAATTAGCCAGTTAGCAAGCGAAGCAACTAGAATGAAAGCCTCAAGAAAGCTTCTCAAAATGTATATTCAAGACGTGTGAAATAGTCAAGACCTTTGGCTCAAATTTGATACGACGAAAGTACACAAGCGAAACGAGAGGATGACGTGACAGAGTGACCGGTTCTAGCCTGACGATGTCATCCTCATAATTCTAGTCAGAATGTGAGTCTGATCCGTTCCGTTGGGCTGTGATTATGGGGCGTGTCTCAACCAAACCAGGAAAGACAATGCCTCTTCGCTCAATTGGATAGAGCTTCAACCAATCAGAGCAAAGTAGTATGTGACGTATTTTAAGCGACGCATAGTTGTTGAACTCAACTGCACGCACACTGGAAGAAGCAAGCGCCTTTTGATGACGTGTATCACGTTGTTCTGGACGCAGTCTGAGAACCAGAGATATTGTAATGCCAGAAGTGGTTCACCTTATTTTATAAATAGGCTACAATCATTGAAACAATACGGACTTTCTGTATTCCTCATACCACACAGAGGTTTACTGCAGATTTAAAATGACTGGGTTGGACTGGCGAAGCAGCTTTGAAGCTTTTGTCCGGCAGTGTCTGTCGAGCGTTCTTCAGCAGTACGTTTTGGGTATTCTGCTCCTGTTTGCCTCCAAACTTTGGCTATTCAGAAGAAACATCCTCCGCACGGCGTCCAAGTCGACGCTCTTCCTGAAGGTGTCGGTGGTGAAATAGTAGGCGACGGGGTCCAGCACTGTGTTGAGACACGCCACCAGCAGGCTGTAGCGGTATGCAACCTGCAGCGGGTACGGTATGTCTTCTCCATACAGAGAGAGGTGGACCAGGATGGCGTGGTAAGGCAGGAAGCTGAGGATGAAGATGAGGAGGCTGGTGACGATCATCCTCTGGATCTTCCTGCCGTCCACCAGGTCGGTCTGGGCCGCGGAGCTCCGGCGGACGGCACGGGCCAGACCCCAGGAGCAGATCAGCATGAGGAGCAGCGGGATGCCAAACCCCACGATCAGAGTGGTGAGAACCACCGCGGGCTTCGTGGCGTAGACCGGTAGGCCGTTGAAACAACCGTTGTGGGTGACTTGTGGGCGCTTGGATAGGTAGATTGGCACGCTGGCGCCGAAGGTGAGCACCCATATTGCGAGGCAAATCAGCGGCGCTTTCTTCCTCCCCGCCTGGACACGGGTCGACATCGGGAAGCTGACGGCCATGCAGCGGTCGAAGCAAATGGAAGTGAGGAGAAAGATGCTCCCGTACATGTTGGCCTTCAGGACCAACCCGAGGACCTCACACAGCCACTGGGGAAGGCCGTCGAACCCCAGATGGTAGTAGATCCTCATGGGCAACGTGAGGATGAGCAGAACGTCTGCTATGGCCAGGTTAGTCATGTACACGATGGTTTGTGATCTGGATTTGGTGAGGTGGAAGAAAAAGACCAGCGCTAGGAGATTGAAAATGAACCCCACCACGGAGATGAAGGAGTACATGCACACGAAGAAGACGTTGGTGTGGTCGGCGACGGAGCTGTTGTTCCACATCGTGACCTGAGGAACAGAACGGAGAGAGGGGAGTGGTTAGAGCAGACCTGGGCGTAGTACGGCCCGCGGGCCACATCCGGCCCTTTGGTTGACTTTGAACGGCCCGTGAAAGGTTAATTGAAAATTACAAAATAAACGGATTGTTATTATTATTATAAACATAAATAAACATATTGTCTTATTTTACCTCATGCATGGACTGAAGCTGCGTTGCTTTTATTTTGAAGTTGTTTTTTATTCACGTACATGATGACGCAATACGTATATCAAGACGTGCACGTGCGCATGATTGGATCATTGTCGCTAGCAAGTCACAAGACAACTTTAGCCCTTAGAAATGTCCGCTGCTAAAAAAAGAAAGGTAGATGCCGAATGCAGGGTTTTCAACAAAGTTTTAAAGCATGTTTTTATGGTTGAGTTGTGCATGATTTTAATTGTAGTGTGGTTATTTTTATTTGCATGTTTAGTGTGTTTTTATGATGTTGTTTTAGTGATTTATTTATTTCATTACATGCTTTTCTTCAGAGATATTGATTACCTGATTGCCTGCATCAAAGTTTATTGGATAAATGTCACAGATGGTAAAAAAAACATTCACATTTTGTTTGAAAAATGAAATGAAAATTTGATTGAATAAATGACATTTTTTGCAAGGCAAACTCACTTTTTCATTGCATAATTATGATATATACTCTTACCAGCTTGTCAAAACAATGCTATTTACTGCTTTTTATAAAGAAATACAATTAATAATATGAAAAAATTGATTTCAGCCTTTTGGCCGGCCCTCCACAATATTTTCAGTTTCTCATGTGGCCCCATAGAAAAAAATAATTGCCCACCCCTGGGTTAGAGGAAGTCCAACGCTGCGTTCACACTCGCTGGAGTTCATCTTCGCACCTTTAAGGGGGCGGGGCTTATCTTTGTCTCGTCTCCGTAAAAACAGTTGTCATTTCCATTAAGAACTAACCACACTAACCACACGTATAAAGCAGAACTGCTTTATACGTGTACGAACATCTAAGGCCCTCGTGTTCGGGTTCATAACTTCTAAATGTTCTAAATTACATGTATGTAATAACTAGGGATGCACCGATCTGATCGGCGCCGATCCATATCGGCCGATATTGCCATTATCGGTTTTGATCGAAGTTCTCAAAACGTCCGATCAAACAGATCGATCAGATGACGTCACATCTGCGAGAAATACTATCAGAGACGTTTCAATCGCCGCGTGCCGCAACGGAGACGAAGCGCCGCCGAGTGAGAGGTCCCCGAGGGGATCCTCACCACCGAGCGGCGTCCCGTTCCCCGAATTGAATCTCTGGGTCAACTCACCGACACTCGCATGTCTGAGACCCTACAGACTGATGTTCACGGCACACGCATTCCATCGGGAGCACGCAAGGGTTTTCATAAAGTTAGCCGCTAACTTTAAAGTTAGCGGAAAGAGCCACGTGAAACAACATCCGTTTATCAAAATAAGATGTCGACAAATCATACACTAACATATACAAGTAAACAATGAACTGATTTTGTATCTTTATAGATCGTTTCTGAGATTTAGCTTAAATTATGCTAACTTTAATTTTTTTTACTGTACCAAGGAAGAGTTTATAAAAGTAAGTCAGACTTTTGTATGTTAAAAAAGGTCCTGTATATAGATTTCCCCAAGAGTTCCAGGAAATTAATAACGCAGATGTGTGCCATACATATCTGAAATCAATCCCCTACAATAGCAATCAAACAATTTTAATGTATCAATTAGGACAGTTTTCAAAGTAAAAGTCCTAAATGTTTAACGAAATCTGTAATTTCTTTAATATTTGAGGTGCTTTAGATGTGTATTTCCTCATAGTCCTAGGCAATAATGCTACACAATAAATAGAATGCTTCAATCGACACCGTGATCGGTATTATGGGATCGGCAGATACTATTTCAGTGATCGGTGATCGGTATTATCGGTGATCGGCTGACACTGATTTCAGTGATCGGTGATCGGTGATCGGCCCAAAAAACCTGATCGGTGCATCTCTAGTAATAACATTAATATATATCTTTATGTATACATGAAATAACCCCTAGGTTTACTCAGCTCCGTGACTTTCACCTCTACGTCTGAATGTCTCTTCCAGCTCCAATAGAGCAGCAGTTAGATTCACCAACAGCTCAACTCTGATTGGCTTTGGCAACTTAGCGTTGGGTGATTTTCTTTCGCCAAAGTTGAAGAGAAAGAGGCACATTTCTTTGCCACCGCACAATTTGTGTGAAACGCAACCATTCGAGTCTGTAAGTTAACTTTGTACAGGATGTCCCTGATTCCATTACGATGATTCCATTACAGTGCACATCCATCCACACACACACACTTACAGTCTGTTTCCATCAGCACGCATGTCCTGTTCTTCATGTAAACACGCGTGTGCAGGAGAACACACTGCAGCTCAGGTAGAAAGTGACTTTACCTGTCGGGCGATCAGAAGAGGTGAGGATCCAGAGGCAGAGGAGTGTGTGTGCGTGTGTGTGTGTGTGTGTGTGTGTGTGTGTGTGTGTGTGTGTGTGTGTGTGTGTGTGTCACCCATTGAGTGTTTATAACAGCTTCCTGGCACAGGAAGTTGACCAATATTCAGACGTCTCTCTCTCTCTCTCTCTCTCTCTCTCTCTCTCTCTCTCTCTCTCTCTCTCTCTCTCTCTCTCTCTCTCTCTTTCTCAACGATGATGATTTGGACAGTGGCTGCGCTGCATTAATGAAGATGATGACGACGATGATGACGACGATGATGATGATGATGATGATGATGATGATGATGATGATGATGATGATGATGATGATCCCCGTCATTTCTTCTTCAAGAGGTCATGGTGTGTAGTAGTTGAGCTCACTGAAGGCAGAGAGGCGGGGGTTACTTTATGTACATTTACATTATTACTGGTAAGGATGACACACACACACACACACACACACACACACACACACACACACACACACACACACACACATTCTTTTGATGTGAAAAGCCTTCCCTCTGTCTTTGTTAGAAGAAAACAGTTAACACATACACTTACATACATGTGTGTATATATATATATATATATATATATATATATACTTACATACATGTGTGTGTATATATATATATATGACGATATATACATATATTTATATATATATATATATATAAATATAGGTTTACATATGTATATATATGTATACAGTATATATATATGTATATATATATATATGAAGATATATACATATATTTATATATATGTTTATATATATGTATATATATATAAATATAGGTTTATATATATATATATATATATATATATATATATATATATATATATATATATATATATATGTGTGTATACCAACCCTGCTTTTAATTTAGCCCTGCTTGTCAACACATTGATTGTCTGTCTGATTGAATCTATTTCATTTATTTCTACCCTATTTCAAGGCCTGTTCCAGTTCAAGAGCCCCTCATATACATGTAGCATACCTTCACACAATTTAATGTGTATATGTATGATTAATATACAGATATATTCATTGGATATGTGATTAATAGCCAGCAGCTCTGTGTTGATCTCCATTTGTGTTCTTGTTCCTTATTTATTTTATTCTTATTTGTCGTGACTCTTTTCTCTACCTGCACTTCTTACCGTTTCCTTCTCTCTGCTGTTGAATTAATAAAAGTGTATTTCATCTTAACTTATAAACACAAAATAATTAAATCAGCGACGTGTTGGACATTTTTAAGTTCATAAAATAGAAACACTTCCGGTCTGATTTGTAAGTTATATAAGCCATGACGTCATTAATACTCAGTCACCGCCTACCAGTTATTTCCTGTTAGACAGTGCCCCCTAGTGGATAACACATAAGCAACATTAACGACTGTAATGAAATGTAAAGATAACGTAACACAGATCGACAATATGTCAATATGTGTATTAAACCCCTTTTTAAATTAAGTTTTAGACTGTGGAGGAGATGAGGTGTAGAAGATCTAGAAAGAGTCATAAGAAACATAAACAACAAACAGTAGAACAGAGATGTAGCAGTTGAGCTATTTAATAACATTGTGAGGGACGAAGGGGACCTAGACCTCGTGGCGCAACGGTAGCGCGTCTGACTCCAGATCAGAAGGTTGCGTGTTCAAATCACGTCGGGGTCAGTGGTTTTTCATCAATGTCGTGAAATGTGTTTTTACATTTTACGGACAACATGTTTCAGGGGTGACTAAATATAATTCATCAATGCCAACATGAAGTAGTTATAATAAGAAGAGTGGTTTGAATCAAAAGGGAACATTAAAAGTCCAACATTAAAAGTTTCAGTCATGCCAAAGTATGTATACATATTAAAACGTAAATGAGTATAGAAAATAAATACATTTGAAATATAGAATAACCTTTAATGTCACTTTGTTATGTATCGCTTGTTTGATGTATTTGCTTTTACATGTTCTTATGTTTTATTACAATTTGAGTAGTATATTAAATATTTGCTCTAAGTAAACATTGTATTGGAGCTATTTATTTTAACATTTGTATTTATTTTTTATTGTAAAGTAATATTGATTATTCATTTCTTATTTAGGTTATATTTTGATTTATTAAAAGAGCTTTTTTCTCATGATAGTTGTAGTTTAGTTTATTCATTGTGATTGTTATTTAAATATATGCAGTTGTAGGTTTGATTACTGGTTGTGTAACACTGTTGTTTTATGTAGGTGTGGGTAGCTTCAGGACCAGCATGCAACTGGGTGGCCGATGTTTTTTCACCAGCACATGAGAGGCGGCGTCAACCTTTTTGTTTAGTAAATACATTTTAAGAATAATGACATAATGAACATTACTTCCTTTTCAACTCAAACCCCCACGGTGCGTCAGTGGCAATTAGATTTATAGTTTTATTTGATTTGCTTGGACAAATGGCCACTACACATTAGTTTGTGTATATTTGGATGATAAAGCCATTAAAGAATCCAAACAAATGATTTCTATTTTATTGTTTTATTATCTAAATGTTGTCGCTGGTGGAAGCAGAGTTGACTTTACCTCTGAGTTTTTACAGTCGGGTCGTTAACTCTATACTACAGTATTCATTCACAAGTTATTTATTTTGTCTGCCTCCTCTGTTAGCTTATGTCCAGAACTTTATTACAAAATATCTTTAAACATACAGAGTTACAAATACAACATACATATTTCTTGTTTGTTTTGAACCACCTACAGTCTACGATCAGAACAAGTAAATAGTCGAGGAGTTCATAATTCATGGATCACCCCAGTCATTCCTCTTGAAGAACTTTAAAACAACGATGATGATTTGGACAGTGGCTGCGCTGCATTAATGAAGATGATGACGACGATGATGATGATGATGATGATGATGATGATGATGATGATGATGATCCCCGTCATTTCTTCTTCAAGAGGTCATGGTGTGTAGTAGTTGAGCTCACTGAAGGCAGAGAGGCGGGGGTTACTTTATGTACATTTACATTATTACTGGTAAGGATGACACACACACACACACACACACACACACACACACACACACACACACACACACACACACACACACACACACATTCTTTTGATGTGAAAAGCCTTCCCTCTGTCTTTGTTAGAAGAAAACAGTTAACACATACACTTAAATACATGTGTATATATATATATATATATAAATATAGGTTTACATATGTATATATATGTATACAGTATATATATATATATATATATATATATATGTGTATATATATATATGTGTATATATATATGTGTATATATATATATATATAAATATAGGTTTACATATGTATATATATGTATACAGTATATATATATATATGTATATATAAATATAGGTTTATATATGTGTATATATATATATATATATATATATATGTGTATATATATGTGTATATATATATATGTGTATACCAACCCTGCTTTTAATTTAGCCCTCAGCCTTGTGGGTGTAAACCTTAATTCCAGTTGCTGATTGTTTTTTTGGGGGATACTTTTGGGTATTGTTACAGACTTATTGGTTGGGGTTCAAAGGTCACATGTTGGTCGCTGACTAGAGACATCTTCCAACCCTGAGCGTTTCCGAAAGAGCAAAATGGCCACCGTGTGAATACGGTGAATCCCGACTGAATAGAGACGAGGCAGATGGCGGTGCGTTCGAGTGCATCTTTTCAGATCAAGTAGAAAGAACCCCCCCCACACACACACACACACCTCTTTTTTAGTTTCTCCTGTTACCGTTCTTTGCCCTCACCTCTTTGCCGCCGCAGGTGCCGCAGATACATCCAAAGAGTCCGTTGATCATCTGGATGAGACAGAGGACGAGCTCCACGCACGCCGCCACCAGCAGGGTGGAGAACAGGCCCACGTTGAACTCCACCACGTTCTTGGGCTCTATGCACCATGCCCACTGGTCCTTCTCGGTCAGGTAGCTCCCGCCGCTGCAGAGGAGGAGAGCGATGCATGTCATTTAGCCGACGCCGGAGTCCTCATCGATGTGAGCGAGGTTGTTCTGTCATTTTTTGCAGCCTTGTCAGAATTTGCTACCTACCGCTGCATAAACCGATAGGCTTATCTATCGATTCATGCTACCCTATGTAATAGGATGTTATTGTACTATCACAATATGCTACCCCTGAAATAAATCAATTTAGCATTCTTACATAAATGCATGTTATTGTACTATCAAAATATGCTTTTCTTTCAAAGTTCAATGTTTCACTTTTCACTGTTAAAGTGTTTATCTTCAACAATAAATACCCTAATAATAAACCAGTGCTTTATTATGATAATGTGAACAAACTCATGTTTACAATAATTTGTTGAGACAAAAGAAATAGCAACTGCTTATCACTCAAAAGTGGAAATAATCTGGATTTTGAGGATGTCACTCCCCGTTATCAGACGTGCATCGACAGGGTGGCAAAACATTATGGGCGTGTCAAACAAACTCGGAAAATCGACTCGGCGCATGCGCAATACCACAAGGTTGCAGTTCTCGACAAGTAGCATGAAATGATAGAACAGGGTCCGCCCGCAGAGTACGTACGTTCTGTTGAAGGGCGTCCCCCATTCGGGGATGGGGTTCAAGACGTTTGTCCACAAGCAGGTGGGCCCGTTGGAGAGGCCCAGGGCGGCCACGCTCAGGCTGTACACGGCGCCCACCACGCCCAGCGCTGCAAACCCGATGGACAGGAACATCTGCGTGGAGGTCAGATTCAACCGTGACACACTGCGACTGCCTGGAGAACTTCTTATTTACATTTGTTTATTTCCATGTCAACTTTCTTTTCTTTTCTTATTGCGACATTAGCTCCCTATCGGTTTGTTGACTGTTTCTGCAATGCAAATACACTTACGTTTTATTTACGTTTATTCCGTCTGTATATTTATTATTTCTAATGTATTTTTCTTACTGTTTTTATACTTTTAATTTTTTTTTTAATTACTGCTCTACTGAACACCTGCTGCTGTAATCCTTCAATTTGCCAACTGAGGGCCTAATAAATAATTATCTTATCTTATTTTAGTAGTGTGCTTTTGGATTTATTAAAGGGACAGTGTTTTGGTGCGACATCTAGCGGCGTGGTTGCAGATTGCAACCATTCGGAGGCCGACATAAACAAACGCCAGAGGCGGCGTTTGGTTTGTCCCTTCTGGGCTACTGTAGAAAGACGGTGGACCACGTGAAGAGAATATAGATATGTTTAGATATATCTTCAATCAAAAAAAATCTTCAATCATGGTGATTAAACACTAATGTAAACATTGTTCTGAATATAATATTCCATTTCTGCAAATAGTGCGACTGCACTGTTCCTTTAAGTGTTTTCCGTGACCTCATTTTTTATGACATTGCTTGACCTTGAACTTCAAGTGCTGCTATTGAGGAGCTACTGATAACAATTGTGAAAATCAGATTTGCTTGGGTGGAGTCATCGGGTAACATCGGAACATATTCCTTTGACCGCAATAAACACATAATATTATATCGCGTCCGCTTCGTGCAGCTACCGTAGTACAGTTCACGATGCAACCACTAGGGGGCGCAGAGTCAGCCTCTTACTTTGTGAAACTCTGTATCGAAAAAGTGTCATGGTACAGATTCTTTAATGTCTTTTTTTTAAAGAAGATTGTTCCGCTTCACAGAGAAAAGTGTGGAGGATGAAGAATGAGCGTGATGGTGATGACATGGGAGTGACCGTTCCTCCCGGGACTCACCCCACAGCGGTTGGCACAGCAGCTCTTAGTGCTGGTCAGGTGGATGTGGATGGCAGGAATGAGGACCTGAAGCAGAGGAGAGAGAGGCGTCATATTTAAGATACGTCATGAGAGAAAGAATCACATTTACATGAAGACGGATAAACAGACGGATACAATAACAAAATAAAAAATGCGAGAAGTCGCTGATATCCTGACTTTTAATCCCCAAGTATGAGTCATGCTCCAAATACCGTGGAGCCTAAAACTCCCACAATGCAACACGCCTCGTCTCAGTTTCCAAACACAGTCGTTCTGTTGTAATTCACAATGACGTCATCTTTTTTTTCCTTCTTCTTCTTCTTCTTCTTCTTCTTCTTCTTCTTCTTCTTCTTCTTCTTCTTCTTCTTCTTCTTCTTCTTCTTCTTCTTCTTCTTCTTCTTTTTCTTTTCTTTCTGGTTTTGACGAGGCTTCCAGAGAGCCGCGCTAAAGGTTGGGTCGTACTTCCCATGATGCATCCTGCTGTTCCCGTACGAAGAAAACTGCTCTTGTCAATATCGTCCAAAGTTAAAACGTATTTTCAACCAGATTACGTCCGTCTGTGACGGATTGCAAACATAGGACTTTCACTAAGGTGACTTTCACATAGGAGACTTTCACCAAGGAGACTTTCATCCATGAGACTTTCACATAGGAGACTTTCACCCAGCGACTTTCACATAGGAGACTTTCACCCAGCGACTTTCACCCAGGAGACTTTCACAGCCGTTACGCAACAGACATATTTATCTGTAAGCCAAACCAGGATGTTTTATTACATCTTACCGATTAGTGTTGTTGTTATTGTTTTTTTTTTTAACAGTTACCACGTTTTTAAATGTGCGTAATCTGGGAGAAAATATGTTTCCGGTGAACGTAACCGAGACGGAGAGAACGCCGTTCAAGCTGCACGGGAACGCCATTTTAATCGGAGACAGGGTCGCGCTCTCTTCCACCGGGTAGTCTTATATATACATCTTTATCTCTTTATGGACCTTAATCCCATGTATTCTTCCCTCGAGCGACTCACCATGATTCCTCCCCCGATCAGGCCCGACATGTATTTGACCTCCTGGGTGATGCGCGGCGTTTCCTCTCCGTCATTGGCCGCGTACACCGTGTCGAAGTCCGGGAAGAAGAGCATGATGTTGCAGATGATGGACACCGCCGCCATCACGTAGAGGGGGACGGCGATGAACTTGGAACAGGCTCCTGTGCACATGGTGTCTGAGGATGGCCGTCAAGAAGGTGAACAAAATAAAGACAAACGTCTAGAAATCCCCAAAAAGTACGCTCCTCTTCTGAGACGTCAACGAGCAGCTCGGTGTATCAGATGTGACAGAAGGGAAGGGTTTGACTATATATTTGACGGTTTGGAGGGTGGAGGGTATGAAGGTGGAGCTACGGGTGATAAGCTGGAGTATCAACCGCTTTATGGCCCAGACTTTATGCCATGGGTGTGTGTGTGTGTTTGTGTTTCCTAAAGAGCCATAAAGCCTGCGGTCGCACAGCAAACGCCTCGTGAACAGAACGCACATTATTACAGTTATTTTCTTTTGGAGATTTATATGAAATGCTCTTGGCTAATGGTCGAAAGTAACTGAGTATTTTTACTCGAGTACAGTACATGTTTAAATACTTGGCTTGAGTATCTCTATTAGGTCAATAAATACATTTTTATGTCACTACATTTATATAACTGCTTTTTTTTAAATACTTAATTTTGGGGGGGAAAAGCTTAGAAAATATTAAATTAAAAAAAAGAAGAAACAATCAAACATCTGAACACAGGAACTATTTAGACACTACTTTAATTCACAATCACAGGGGAATATTTTGAGTAACAAGTAATATTAATTATAATATTACTTTCAGTAAACATGTTAATTTGTCGTATTTCTCAGGAAGATCTCGTTTTTCTGAACTTGTGTTTATTTACTTTGACTGAACACACAAACACACACAAACAGTGTGAGTGTGTGTCTGTGTGTGTTGTTAATATTAATTCACTGTATACCTTCTGAAGTTGAACATAACATATTTAGTACATTCTATATTAATGAACAATAATACATAAAAATATACTGTAATAATAATAATACATAATAAAATACTGTAATAATAATACATAATAATATACTGTAAAATAAATACATAGTAATATACTGTTAACATAATACATAATAATATACTGTAATAAAATAAATAACATACTGCAATCATTATAATATAGTGTAATAATAATAAACACAATAATATAATGTAATAATAATACCTAATAATATACTGTAATAATAATACATAATAATATACTGTAATAATAATAATAAACTGTAGTTATAATAATACATAACAATGTACTGTAGTAATAATAATGCATAATAATATACTGTAATAATAATAATAAATAATGATGTACAGTAATGATAATAAATAATAATCTACCGTAGTAATAATAATAAGTAATACATAATAATATACTGTAATAATAATACATAATATACTGTAATAATAATACATATTAATATACTGTAATAATAATAATAAATAGTAATGTACAGTAATGATAATAAATAATATTATACTGTAGTAATCATAATAAATAATACACAATAATTTACTGTAATAATAATACATAGTAATATACTGTAGTAATAATACATAATAATATACTGTAATAATAATATATAATATACTGAAATAATAATAATATACTGTAATAATAATAAACACAATAATATAATTTAATAATAATACATAATAATATAATGTAATAATAATAATACAAACTATACTGCAATAATAATGATAAATATATATTGTAGTAATAACAATAATACATAATAATGTACTGTAATAATAATACATAATAATATACTGTAATAATAATAATACATAGTAAAATAATGTAATATTAATATTACATAATAATATACTGTAATAATTAAAAGAAAATACCGTAGTAATAATAATAAATAATAATATACTGTAGTAATAATTATTCATAATAATGTACTGTAATAATAATAATACATAACATTATACTGTAAAAATAATAATACAAAATAATATACTGTAATAATAATAAAATATTGTAGTAACAATAACAAATAAAAATGTGCTGTGGTAATAATAATACGTAATAATCTATATATATAAATAGTGCGTCCAGAAATCTGACTTAGAATAATTTGGTGGAGCATAATAAACGTACTTAGTTACATTAGATGATGCAACTGCAGGAGAAAGGAACAGAAACAACTAGACAAACAATCCTAGTGGTGTAATAATAATAATAATAATTTTAATATTAATAATTAATAATAAAATGTAATAATATAATAATAACAGTACATGAAGCAAAAATATGTCTTGTCTCATGTTAATTTAATGTTTTTTTATTGCATATATCACATGTAAAAACACTTTCTATACAACTATGAAGGGACTTATCGAACCTCATTTCTTTATCTGGTGGGAACTCATAAAAATTATGCAATTTACAGACGCAACAAAAGTCCCCGTGTCACTTCTCTTCCGTCTCTTCTGAGCCGGGACGTCAAGCTTTTTTTTTGATTAACCTGAACGAGAAGTATCTTTTATCAGAACCAAGATAAATAGCTTCCAGTTAGTAGAAGGACACGTCCATGTTGTGTGTATGTGTGTGTGTTTGTGCGCACACACTCACACACAAACACACACACACACATAACTGGAAGCTCTTTATCTGGGTTTGATTGTTCCTACATAGAAGATGATATAGTGACACAGTTCCAAAAATGTACAGCCTAGTAGAAGGACATGTCTGTGTGTGTGTGTATGTGCGTGTGTGTGCGCATGGGTGTGTGTGTGTGTGCGTTTATGATTTCATTACCTTATCCGTTTCTTATGTATTCAAATGCGTAGGTATAGGGAGTATGCAAATAGACTTTGACCAACAGCTGTCATAGATACACACACTTAAACACACCTACACTCACACACGCACACCCACACACCCACACACACGCACACACAAACAGTCATGCTGTTCCATTACAGCCGTCTTATCTCTGGAGAAGTGAAGTTTACCCTGACCCCCGAATCTATGAGTATGGTATGAGTAATAATGAAGAGCAGTGACAGACCCAGTCATTGAGATACTGAGAAATATCCTTATTAATAATATAATAATCCATATATATATCCATATATATATATATATATATATATATATATATATATATATATATGTATATGTATGTATGTATGTATGTGTGTGTGTGTGTGTGTGTGTGTGTGTGTGTGTGTGTGATCTGTCCGTCTGTCCACAGCCTCATCATATATTCGTTGTGCTCGTTTATGACTGTATGTTTCGAGGACATCTCCCGGTTGCTATGATACGCAGTGATTGTTTATTGGCTGCTGACTCGTCTCTCCTCCGATCAATAACCGCTTCACAACGTCCGTAGAGCGGTTTGCTCTCGTTCTGCGGATCAAAGCCAAAAAGTTATGGACGGCTAAATTAAGGCACGATAAGAAATGAGTCCACGTTTCTTCTGTTCTTCATCGCCATCTTGGATGTAAGGGGGCCTGGGAGGGACAATTGAGTGAATCATAGATCGTTTATAACCGGGGTCACACACATGTTGACCAATGGGTGTCGAGGACTTTAAACCAAATTTCCATGACCAAACTTTTTTTTTTAATCTTGGTGTATACATGAAAAAGTGAGAACATGTCGTATTTAAACTAACAAAGAGAATTCCAAAGCATAAAGTATATAACACAAATGACACAAATTAATGAGAAACAATAGTTTGATAAAAAGAACAAACATTTATGTCTTTTCAGTTACGGTGCGTTACGGTGCGTTCACTTGCAGTGCGGAAAATGTGCGACTATGAAGAGAGCGTCATTCTTCTAAAAAGCGTATTAATTTCTTTCAAGCAGTGTAAATTAACATATGAATATAACACATTTTCCATGACTTTTCCAAAACTTTGAGGATTTATTTTTCTTTCCCACGACTTTTCCAGGCCTGGAAATAACCATCCCCCCCTCCCCAGGTTTTCCATAATCGTATACGAACCCTGTATAAGTAGTTTGAGGCCTCCAGAAACAAAAAAAAAGTGAAAGGGTTAAAGTTGGAAGACACACGAGTACCAGCGACCTGTCAATCACAAGTAAGCCCCGCCCTAAAGAGGGGAGATGGAGACCCACCGGTTGGTGGAGATCTGCACTTTAAGGACATGATTTTGTCAGATTTCCAAGATAATCAACAACCTTTTTTTCTCTTTCTTGTTTCCACAAAATAAAATAATAAATGGGTTAATAATCAACTGTCCCTGGAGTTTAGACTCTCAGGTTGTTGTTCTATCACTGTTGGTGATAGATTTTCCAAAGGTCTAATGGCGATTAGTGTGAAAGTAATCAGGATGAAGGAAAACAAACCTTGGGAATCACAGCTTCAAAACTCACGGGGAGGGTGATTGTCGTCTTAATTTGGTGAAATACTGATTTTAATGCAATACCCCCCCCTCCCCCTCTGCAGGATCTGTGAAAGTTCTGCAGTGTTTATCTAAACGACGATAATAATAGACCTGCGGACGCTTTATGGCTTTCTGCTTTATGGCGAAGGTTCTTTAAACCTCCTCTCCGTGCCTGGTACTGCCACTCTGACTCACACACACACACACACACACACACACACACACACACACACACACACACACACACACATGATCTGCATGCGTGAGGGAAACCAGGAGAATTCAAGGGGAGATCCCGCTCTTTTGATTACAGACCAGCACATGAACAGGTCCACTGAGTTGATGAGGGCCAATAAACTCAGGCCGCATAATTAAGTGTTAAAATAAATATCTCACCACCGGACCGAGAGTCCGGCTGCTTCCGGTGCCGTGGAAGTTGAGCCTCCCGATGTGTTAGGGTAGTAGATAAAGACAATAGGGTAAAGATTTGAACTAATGGATATCAACGTCAAACTCCCCCAGTTAATCCAGGGTTCACACGCATGTGGACCGATGGGCTCCAGGAATTTAAACCAAATTTCCATGAGCAAACATTTGGTGAAATCTCGGTGTAAACATAAAAAAGTGAGAACATGTCGTATTTAAATTAACAATGAGTATTACAAAGCATACAGTATAACACTTTAAATGACTAAATTAATGAGAGACAATAGTTTGATTAAAAGAATAAACATCTACGTCTTTTCAGTTATGGTGCGTTCACTTGCAGCGCGGAAAACGTGCGCTGGAAGTAAGAAAGAGCGAATTGTGGCTTATTTTTTTATCGTCTTTCTTTTAAAATGGTTATTTCCAGGACTTTTCCACGACCGTACGAACCCTGTGACGCCTTATGTTAAAGACCACGACTGTTGTGTGACGTCATCGAAGGCAAAACTTTTGGTGGATTCAAGAGAAAATGGGTATTATGGGATGTTTTCTTATGTTATGTAGCCTAAGAATCTCTCACTGGAGCATTAATAAACATTAATAAACATACGCAGGCTCCCCCCCCTCAAGCCCATGGAGAGTGTGGCGTGAGACAACGCTGACCCAGCTCAAGGTACAGCCAACTGTGTGTGTGATTAAGTCTTTCAACATCAAGGCGTGTGTGTGTGTGTGTGTGTGTGTGTGTGTGTGTGTGTCTCCCCACAAGGTTGCAGGTATTTATGGTCTCCTGCGGTGGAAACATGACGCACCAGTTATGTGAAGATATCCCAACAGGGAAGTAGAGCATTATGAATTATTAACATACAATTAATATGTTCTCATCGACGCCGCCGGATCCATGAAACACACCTCCTTCCTCCTCCGTTGCTCTTCTGGAGGGTTCTTCCCTTCTTTTCCACCTGGAAGGTTTTTTAATCTATTTTCCGGGAGTTTCTCCTGAATGCGGTCAGGGATGTCGGGTGTACAGACGGTAAAGCCCTCTGAGGGGAGGTTGTGATTGGTGATATTTGGCTTTATGAAATAAACTGATTGAAATTCAAACTCCTAGAAAAAACATGAAACCGTCTCTCTACGTCTCTGCTTTTAGAGTTTCTTAAATTCTTAAACTAAACTAGCTTTTTTTGGGGCAAGTGTTTTCCTTTTAAATTAACATAGACGCACTCGGTTTAAGTCACATGATCAGAGGGGCGGGGCCTAAAGGAGCTTGTGGTTTAAGTGTGTTGCTGCTGAAGGAAATATAAACATGTATTTTCATCTTTAGCAGAAGTTGTTGTTACTCTGTTGTTCACGTGATTCCTCTGGAGATTGTTTTTCTTCTTCTGTGGTAATCAAAAAAAATGTCTTTCAGGGTTAATAAAGTTCAATCGTAAGTCTTTAGAACCGTGTCACTATAAATAAAACTAAATAAGGAGAGGCGGGTCCGGCTGTTAATAATTACGTGACGGTGATCTTATCTCTCCGTTCTCTCGGATGTGAAACCCATCGGGTCGTTTCATCAGATGAATTTATTATACAAACAATATCACAGTGACACAAACAAAGACTTCTCAAATAACTGGAAAAATACATCATAAATACTTAATAAACAAGATGTATTTGCATCTCCCTCGTACGTGTGGTCTGTATTTGCGTTTCCTTTTCTTGTTTCTTCGTTATTGTTTTCTCATCTAGAAGCACAGTGTTCAAATACTAAAATATAGATTTCTCTATAGAATATATATATATATATATATATATATATATATATATATATATATATATATATATTATTATTATTTTTTTTTTTTCATGAGTTCCTGAGGACTCTGAAAGGGAGTCCGTGTCCCGGGATGATGACATCGGCGGTGCGGAGCGCCTCCTGGCGGCTCACCTCCTGCACTGCGGCGTCCATGCTCAGGTCCCGCCAGCTGTCCTCATCGAAGCAGCACTCAAACAAGTCCCCGGCAACAAGCACCGTGCCGGCCGAGGTTCCCGTCACCTGGACGCTGACGTGTTGTCCCGTGTGGCCCGGACTGGGAACGACGGACACCTGCGTGGGAGGGGGGGAAGGAGACGCCATAAGAGCCAATGGGGAACCCAGCAGTCACATGAATCAGACCAGAATTACAGAATTAATGCACCATAGACACCATAGACACCTTGCTCCACTGCCTTCAGATGCCGTCGTTGTTTATATTTATGAAATGGTGCAAATACAAATGGGACAACGTGGCTGCAACATACTACGTTACTATGACTACATGCAAATATTGAATGCAATTGTGGGTATTTATTTCATACCTTCTACTCCCTGGTTTGAACGTAATTTCAAATAACCCATTTACTCGATTTTGTCAGAAACATCAATAACAAAACGTTAGCAGAATAAATGATATATATATATATACACACGCACACACATATATAAATATATAAAATATACATATATAAACAAACATGTATATATATAAATATACATATAAACAGACAAATATAATATATATATACACACACACAAATATATAAACCTAGATATATATATATATATATATATCATTTAAATTCAATGCATGTTGTATACATATATAATTTATATTCAGTTTATTTTGTATATATATATATATATATATATATATATATATATATATATATATATATATATATATATATATATGTTGTCGGAGCTTGCATTCCTCTGATTTTAAGTGTTTTTGTGTTCTTCTTTTGGGGTACATGCAACACGCACGTGCTCTTGTTTACCTTTTTTCTCACGCCTCCACGCTTCATTTGGTAACTGCTGGTCAACCACACATTGCTATGCATTGTGGGTAATTCTCTTTGACAAGAGAGCCCTCAAATCCTCGACAGTGTGACAGCCCTAGCCCCTCACGGACTTGGCGGGAGCGCGCCTCACGTTAAACTACCCTCAGACCCCCAGAGACTCACGTGCTCGTCAATGCAGTGCGCGTGCCCTGCCGCCAGCCCGTTGGGCCGGTACGCGTCCCCTTCGCTGACGTCATATCCGACAATCATCAGCGCCGTGGGGAAGAGACTCAGATTCCCGACGTGGTCCGAGTGTCCGTGAGTCCCCACGACTACGTCGATTTCCCCCGGGCCCAGACCCCTCTCCCTCAGGGTCCTCAGGAGGAAGTCCCGGTCCCACGGCCCGCCGGTGTCCACCAGGACGGTCCTGGGTCCCGTGATGAGGGTGATGGTCCCGTCGGCCCGGAACGACCCGTCGCTCTGGGGGCGACAGTACCCGGCTTTAAGGACCGACACGGAGTACGGCTGGCCGGGGAAGTCCGACTCCGAGAGAGGGACTGCTGTCAACCCCCCACAGACCACCTCGCGGCCGGCCTCCATAGACGACGAGTGCCTCCTCTTCCTCTTCTTCTTCTTCTTATTGGGGTTTCATGGCGGATGGCATCCGACAAAAGGAGTATTACCGCCACCTACCGGACTAAATATGCATTACCGCCACCTACTGGACTGGGTTATAGCCCAGAGCTATCCCTCCAAAATAAAATACAATAAATAAAACCCAACCTACATCCTTCCACTCAACCCAGTTTCCTTCAGATATTGCAGCACCTTCTTCTTCTTCTTCTTCTTCTTCTTCTTCTTCTTCTTCTTCTTCTTCTTCTTCTTCTTCTTCTTCTTCTTCTTCTTCTTCTTCTTCTTCTTCTTCTTCTTCTTCTTCTTTTTAGGCGGCTGGCATCCAAACTGGTGCATTACCGCCACCTACTGTCTTTCTTTGGTAACTATAAATATCTAGAAACTTTTATCCACTCAAAAATTAAATTAAAAATAAAATAAAACACAAATAAAATAAACTAAGAAGGGAGCCCTGTCACCTTCATTTCCTTAAATTATTTTATATAACCCTGTCTCCTTCAGATACTGCAGTACCCTTCCTGCCCCCAAGGACAATGCATCCCTCAATTGCACCCCTCCTACTGCCAGCCTCCTCTTCAACCTGCCTCGCTCGTTCCTAAATTTCTGGCATTGCCACATGACATGCTCTGCCTCCTCTTCTTCTTCCTCTTCTTCTTTTTATATTATTTGGCGGATGGCATCCAGTGAACGGTGTATTTCCGTCACCTACCTTGGTGGAGTGTGGACCAGAGTACCCTAGTCTGTGATGAATAGTAATTGGAATATGGCAGAGCATTTGCATCAATCTATCTATAAGAAGCTGGTTTTCAATGTTGGTGTTGCTTTCCTAAAAAGTTAGCCAACCAGCAAAATATTTTTGAACTCAACAAAGGTTAAGAATCACAAATAATATTGGAATATTTGTTTCAGCATAAAGCCTTCATACTTTCTGAAATATGTCCACCGAGTTTCGTTCCCGCGATCATGTTTTTGCATTAACACTAGAAACTGTTTTAGGCCAGTGAATATCTTATTCATCAATTCAATAAGAGATGTGATGATTGATACAAGGAGTGTCCCAGATGGTATCCGTGTGCCATCAAATGGAAGAAGCTCAAATGAAATAGACTGTCTAGTCAGGCTGGCAATAAATTAATGTAAACATGACTTCATCCCTAAATATATAAAGAAAGAAAAACAAACATTGGGAAAGCAGAGACACGTGGACAAATACAAATACGTTTTTATTTTTTATTGTGAATTGA
Organism: Liparis tanakae; assembly: GCA_036178185.1. Taxonomy (NCBI): domain Eukaryota; kingdom Metazoa; phylum Chordata; class Actinopteri; order Perciformes; family Liparidae; genus Liparis; species Liparis tanakae. The sequence continues at coordinate 13,407,746 of CM070111.1, forward strand.
TCCTTTTTTATCACATTGGAAACTTGTTGACCTATACTGTATTCCCTTTGAAATTGCAGGCCTAGTCTTTGGCTCTTTTACATAAAAAAAGACTACGTTTTATACAACAAAAAACACTACATTTCCAAATGTCATCCGAAATGCTTGTTTTTAAGAAAGTTCCTTAAAAAAAGCAGAGACAGGATTTGTTTAAGTATGAAAACTACATTTCCTATATAAAGAATTGTGTGCTCTTGACAAAAGGATGACCGTACAATATAGAAACTCTAATAAATATATAACAAAAATAAGTTAAGACAATAAGTGGAAAAAAAGTCACAAAAGATTTAAACCTTTGTGTGTGTCAACGAAGACATTTAACAAGCTTATCAGATTATTGTGATGTTAGTATATCTGTAACCCACTGAACTGGTGCTCTCTACCAGTCTCACCTCTCATTTTCCCCTACATGTCTACCTGTGAGTGATAATGTAAGTGAGACTTCAAGATAAAAAGCCACTTTGTGCAAGAATAAAAAAGGCTATTGTAATAAATATAGCTTAGTGCTGACTGTTATTTTCTCCGGTGAGTGACAATAAGAAGATAAATCTCAAAGCGAAATGAGCATGACCTCTGAAACAAGGACAATGAGCACAATATTGCACTTCATTGTCAATTTGTTGATGGTCTTATTTTCATAGCCATCGTTTCTATCTGTATCCACAAAAAGAAGAGAGCAGTGAATGGCTGTAAACAAGCCAGCCACAGATTATTACCACTTTTTCACCATGGCTGTACACGTTTAGGCTAATAATGACATGTATCTTTGTTTTCTCTTCCAAAAGTGTACGGTTAGCTTACACAGACACACTGCTAAGCTGGCTGCACAACCTCTGGTGCGTAGCGTTAGCCATGCTAGCTGCTAGCGGCTCTCCGGATGGATCGGTCTCAACGTCTCTTGAAGGATCGCCGTGACATCTGTACAGGGTTCTTACGGTCATGGAAAACCTGGAAAAGTCATTGAATTTTAAATTGGTCATTTCTAGGCCTGGAAAAGTCATGGAAAAAAATTAAATCACAAAAGTTTTGGAAAAGTCATGGAAATTTGTTGTAATCACATGTTCATTTACACCGAGTTTGAAATAATGAATATGTTTTAGAAAGAAAGACTCAAAATATAAGACGGCGTACGCTCTCATACTGGCGCACACTTTTTTTTCCGCACCTTAACTGGAAAGTTTGATGGCCATAGCTCGGGAAGCAAATGTTTATTCTTTAAATAAAATATTGTCTCTTATTCATTTGTTTCATTAAATGTATACTGTATGCTTTGGAATTCACATTGTTTAAATACTAAATGTTCTCACTTTTTCATGTATAAACTGAGATTTCAGTTTGGTCATGGAAATTTGGTTTAAAGTCATGGAAAAGTCCTGGAAATCCATCGGTCAACATGTGTAAGAACCCTGTCTGTAAAGTTATTCGTGGATCCCAGAGAATTCGTTCCGATGACTGTGGCGATTCCTTTCCTGTAGCGATACTTTGGCCAATGACTAAAAACTAATAACATGCACAACATAAACAGCTGTGAGATAGTACTCTATAATATGACGGTATATGAATGCCATTCGCAGCTATAATGTTACGGCTAAGTTCAGCCCCACAGGGTCTCTCTTTCTGTCAAGAACACACACCCTCAAGCGCTACGCAGACAGCGGGTACCGACGCATCAGTGGGCAACATGGGAATGATATGCAGGTGTTGGTGGCAGAGTGGCAGTTGAATTAAATCACATTTCTAGAAGCTGCTCTTGTAGTTGGAAGAAAAACATTCCTGCGTGGTGTGTGTGTGTGTGTGTGTGTGTGTGTGTGTGCTACAATACATTACATCATTACAGCATCATGGAAAGTGGTGCATACCCTGGTATACGGCCTATGCTTATAATGCGCTAAACCAAGAACATGGTAATTATACAATTATAAACATGAGCTTGCTATCATTGTCCCCATCGACCTGCCAGCATGCTATGTAAGCATTTAGGTAAGTAGCGCCTGACTGGTAGCATGGCTCTTAGTGTTGTTTAGTGATGCTGACACATTCTCAGATCTGAATATGTAACTTAGTGATCATAACTTTGCTATCAGACAGGAAGGATGGACAAACCTTCAAAAATGAGACCAACCTCGTAGGAAACGGCGGTTTCTTTAACACGTGTAAGTAAAACTCTCAGCATACGTTGGGACATGAACTTGCTCAAGAATTTGTACATTTGAGGGAAAATGTGTCTCCCTTTTACCGCCAGAAAATATAATGTTTCACCACACAATATCTTCTTGACAGGGAATTATCTAATTTGTCGTTTTAGATGCTAATTTCATGAAATTGTGCGAGACCAGGTTGGACAGAACGACTCATTTGTGTTGGCTGAAAACCAAACTGGTGTTGGGATCACACCAGTTTGGTTTCACCATCCCCTTCTCACACTCCTCAGCTAAACACTTCCAATGCTGACGGTTTTTCCGACATCCTTCCAGCAGCGGGGAGCAATACTCCGACATGCCAGTCAAGGTCTGTGACAGAGAAGAAGAAAACATTCATTCATCTTTGGTGAAAATAATAGAGGTCCATCATGGGCAAAATGCCCCTTTCTAGCTTTTCATTCGGTACAGGGGTCACTGCAAGGTCAGTTGGTGGACTTACCTCATATAATTGAGTGCAGATGGCATCGATGAAGGACACCTGCATGCTGGGTATTTTATCTCTCTTCTCACGATTCATCAGGTCCTAAAGTAAATGGATTGAAAAAAATTACTTAACAAAATGAATAAAATGCCCATGACATGTATCATCTTGTCATGACCGATTTAAATTGCTTGGAAACCCCAAATCAAAAGGCCAAAACCCAAAGGTTTTCCATTTACCTTCACATAGAGCAAATCCTGTAACCAGAACCTGTCACGAATTTCGCCTTGAGAAATGACTCAAAAATAATCAATAATTATTTATAGTTTATTTGATTGGCTAATTGTTTTAGCTCTACACAAAGACATGTTCTAGAGCAATCCCAAACAATCATAACTGGTTAGTTTGGACAAGGGAACGGTCATCTTTATTATCCTCGTTGGGCAATTTGTTGCACAAATACAATCAGCAAACAATTCACACAAATCTATGGCTCGTTCCATAAGAGGGTGATTCATATTATCAGAAATAATTATAAACACCTGAGTTGTGTCACGGTTTAAGCAAAACCCTTAATTTATAATTACATATCTACATTACATATTACATGACATAATCATTATATATCTAACATGCCCTCAGTAAATACTTATGGTACATCTACCTGCCCTCAGTAAATACTTATGGTACATCTACCTGCCCTCAGTAAATACTTATGGTACATCTACCTGCCCTCAGTAAATACTTATGGTCTGGTCCACTCACACTGGGCTCGAAAGTGACTTAGAACGCGCTCTTGCGCCCGACATGTATATTTTCTACACGTAACACCAAACAAATTGTTAGCATCAACAAACACATACCATGCTACTTCCTGCCTTCAAAGTAAAAGCACTTCCTGTTTCCATGCTCTTCACAGTAAAACTAAATCATGAAATCAAACAAGTTACAACAGGTCCACTCACACTGGGCTCGATGTTCAGCTCGCGCCGCTCCTTGTCTCCCTGCTCAAAGAACTCCGTGGCGACCAGCTCTGCAATCTGCAGAGAAGAAAGTGTGTTTGTGTTGTTGACCTGAAGCAGACATGTTGGTTCAACATGGACACAACACGACACACACACACACACACACACACACACACACACACACACACACACACACACACACGACTATGGAGGTCATACTTTCGGTTCCAACAGCAGATTATTGATTGTTTTTGACATCATGTTGTGAGCCATCCCTTCTCCCAGTTTGAGATATATATATATATATCCCCTTTATCAAGCTTTACCCTACACACACACACACACACACACACACACACACACACACACACACACACACACACACACACACACACACACACACACACACACACACACACACACACACACGATGATGCCAGTAAGCCTCAAAATGATACAGATACCAACTGAGCACTTCATTGGATAGCCACCATGTGAATGTGTGTGTGTGTGTGTGTGTGTGTGTGTGTGTGTGTTTGTGTGTCAACAAGTTGCCGGCGCACTGCACAACGCTCATACAGCAGTTACAGCCCATAATGATGGTTTGGCTGAAGAGGTTTGGGACCACTTGTGTTCAATACAAAGTATAATGTGAAGGTGTGAGTATACGCTGCTGCTCACACACAAGGAGGGTTCAGGATATATATATATATATATATATATATATATATATATATATATATATATATGTATGTGTATGGTGAGGTCATATATTTGCATGTTTACTTCCTGGATGTGTTTTCCAACAGGTGTCATCTGAGGACTGAAGCACAGCTGTTTTCATTAATTAGCACACACTTGTCAACAACAACCAGCCACACACACACACACACACACACACACACACACACACACACACACACACACACACACACACACACACACACACACACACACACACACACACACACACACACACACACACCCTCACACTACCTGCCTGAACTTCTCTAACGAGTTGCAGGCTAACACGTCAGTGGGGAAATGAAACAACAGGGACACGGCTCTGGGATGGTCAAGGACAACGATAAAGTACATACGTGTGTGTGAGGTGTGTGTGAGAGACAGAAATAGAGGGGGAGGGAGATGAAGATGAAGAAAACAAGTGCTGCTCTGAAGAGAAAGATGCTAGACGGTCTCAACCAGCAGAGACCAGCTGTGATCTCTCCTGTTCCCCTTCCCACACTCAGGTTAACGCCTTCTACCCTCATGAAGAAGATGTCTGACGTCACACACACATATGAAGCCTCCGTTGTTAATGGTTACCTAAATGGCCATGGAAGCTACATCTGCCTGTTCACTCCCAGTGAAACCTGTTCAAGTCAACTGTATCATTTTCCTTTTCCCTTCTCTGCTTTGTTTTACACATTTGTTTTTCACAATCAGCCATTGTTGTTGTTGTTGTTGTCGTGGCGTTGTACATCTGGGCCTTATTCTTCATACCTGGCTAACGTAGTTAGCTGTGTGAGCCTACGGGTGATGTGACCACAGATCCTCTGCTTTTCAATGACGTAAGGATCAATACCATTGATCGGCGTCTCTCTTGTCACATGTTCTACAGAAACTGACCACAGCAACCAGAAGTAGGGGGAGATAAATGACACGTATAGACGTGCGTGTCATATAGATAAATAAAAGGGTTGTTTTACCCTCTTTTGCACTGGCCAGGGCTTCGTGATGGCTGAGATGTCACATGCAGTCATCAGCATTGACCTGCAGGGGGCGACATATTGACACACATTGATCTTCAGAGAGCCCCAGTGTGAGGGACACTTACAGGACTGTCTCAGAAAATTAGAATATTGTGATAAAGTTCTTTATTTTCTGTAATGCAATCAAAAAAAACAAAAATGTCATGCATTCTGGATTCTGTTATAAATCTTTTTTTTTACTTGGTCTGATGAAATATTCTAATATTTAGAGATAGGATATTTTAGTTTTCTTAAGCTGTAAGCCATAATCAGCAATATTAAAAGAATAAAAGGCTTGCAATATTTCAGTTGATTTGTAATGAATCCAGAATGCATGACATTTTTGTTTTTTTAATTGCATTACAGAAAATAAAGAACTTTATCACAATATTCTAATTTTCTGAGACAGTCCTGTATGTCACTGGAAGTAAAAATAATTGTATATTTTGTGTGTATGAAATCACTAACTGCATCTCAGAAACATAGAACTCATTTATTTGTGAGGAGAATTATCTACACATTTACTTTGCTTTATGATTTTCTTGCTGCGTAGTGAAGGACTAGCGTACTAACACTAAACTATTGATTACAGATATAACAAACTCTTTGAGGAATGTTTTAACATTTTGGGAAATACACTTATTTACTTTCTTCAAGATTAATTGATTAAAATCAGTCTCATGTCTTTGTGTTTAGTACGGCGCTGTGGCTAGCATAGCTTAGCATTTAGACTGGAAGTGAATGGAAACAGCTAACCTAGCATCGGATGACTTTAATGCTACATCGGGTCAAAGGTCACTGCGCTGACGGGTCCTCACCTCAGTAAGTCTCTGTGTTGTTCGTCCTCCCAAACGAACTGGCTGTTCTTGGTGAGCTCAAAGAACTCTCCACGCCTCCTGATACACACAAACACACACACACACACACACACACACACACACACACACACACACACACACACACACACACACACACACACACACACACCAGATAATTAGCTCCATACAGCATGTAACCTCCTCTTCTCCACAGTGTCTGGGCTGAAAGAGGCGGTAGATAAACGCTGTAATCAGTGAGATGATGTCGACGACTGAGAAAACACGAGGTGAGATTATAACAAGATGAATAGCGGAGGGAAGGCAGTATCCAGACATCGGCTACGTTATACCAAAGTCCTCCAAAACACAACTGGAGATGTTCCCTGTAATGTAAACTACTTTCTTTCAGAGGAATCCAATGCACAACATGTAAATATAATGTCAAAAGTCAAATGAAGTCCTCCCAGGGGCCGTATGCTGAAACCCGCTGAATGAATGTTTCTCTCAGGACTCCTGGATGCATAACAGGGGACAGTAACGACGCGTGAGGGCGCTCATGGTTAGTGTCCTGCAGCCTTACACATTCTGGTTGAAAACCTAGATTGGAAACATGAGTAAGTATACTTAATTATCACCTCCCCCCTCCCCCCCCCCCCCTCTCCGTCTCCCATCTGGCCCTGACGTGTGGTACCTACTTCATGTACAGGGCCAGGTCCGTGGCCAGAATAGCCCTCTCGATCATCTTCAGAGTGGCCTTGTACTCGTCCAGGGAGAGAGCGCTCAGGATCTGGTTTCCCTGGAGAGAGAGAGGGAATAATCCTGTTAGCGTCTTATTGAATGATTCAGACAGAGTGCATACATGAAGGTGTCCAGTGAACATGAACGTGTACAACACCTCAGAGATCAACTATCTGGTGATGTGGTTTCTGTAGATGGCATTACTCTAGCATCAAAAGAATCTTGGCGTTATCTTTGATCGGGACTTGTCCTTTAACTCCCACATAAAGCAATTCTCAAGGACTGCATTGTTTCATCTATGTAATATTTAAAAAATCAGGCACATCTTGTCTCAAAAAGATGCAGAAAAACTGGTTCACGCGTTCGTTACTTGAAGACTGGATTACTGCAACTCCTTATTATCAGGCTGCTCTAATAAGTCTCTTAGGTCCCTCCAGTTGATCCAGAATGCTGCAGCTCGTGTTCTCACTGAAACACCTCATGTAGAGGAGACTGAAGACTTTCCTCTTGATAGTCTTATATTTGGGGCTGAATCAGGTTCACCTGGTCCAGACCTAGAGATGCTGCTATAGGCTTATAGGCTGCTGGAGGACGTTTAGGATACACTGAGCTCCTATCTCTTCTCTTCTCTATACTTATGGATGAATTTTCATCTCTCCATCACACATTATTAATTCTGCTTCCTCCCCAGAGTCTTTGTGACTTTACGTCTCGTAGGGTCTATTGGACCTGGCTGGGTCTGATGCCATGGCCCTGCTGAGACTCCGCCCACTCCTCCATCTGCCTGATGGATCATGGAGGTCTGGATCGTGGTCCATACTACTACCAACTATTCATACACTCTGTCATACTCATTGAATGTGGTGTAACTCTGTAATGATTCCTTCTGGTCACATGACATCTATTCACCTGTCCATCCTGGAGGGGGATCCTCCTCCGTTCTCTCCTGAAGGGTTCAACATGAACATGTCCAGTGAACATGAACATTAATGTACTGATAGTGTGGTCTGTTTGTTCTGTGATAGACAACCAAGGGATCGCCATGACAACACTGCAAAAGCAAATGAATCTACATGAACTAATACCAGTCCACACGTCTGCAGTGTTTATAAGACAAGTTAAGTTAGTTGACACATGCGTCCATGTCTTTTAAGAGTGTGAACTTGCATGAATGCTTTTCAGCCTGCATGTGACATGGTTTACATCAGTGTTTGTGTGTGTGCGTGTGTGTGTGTGTGTGTGTGCTTGCATCCGTATGAATATGTGTGAATGTGTCCAGCAGCAGAGGGTAAGTGGTGCTGTGGAGTTAAGAGTGTACTTAGTTTGTTTTGAGGCCATAAAGATCAGAGCAGACTGTGATTCACGATATTTTATTGGGCCATCAGAGCGTTCTGGGACGAGGTAGCAGCTGGACAACGAGCAGAAGAGGCATCATAAACTAAACAGAGAGATCAACAACATTACGGCACGGAGACGGTAGGAATGATTTAAACTGTGACCCGGCTCCGAAGGAATTCTGCCTGATGATAGTTTATATGACAAACACATCACTAATAACATGTTTATGTAAAGGATGGCACCGTCATGAGGCTCCTTACTCGATCAGAAGTGACAACAATACACATACAAACACACTGCTTTAGAGATAGTCACCATTAGATTGTGTGTGTGGTATAAAGAGTGAATGTCTGTGGAACCTTCTTCTCCAGTTTACGTCTGTGGCTTAAACTTGGTTCACGTTTTTTCATTCAGATACCAAAAAAAAAAATATATATATATATATTGTATGTGTATATATTGTATGTGTATTAACATGCATGTTATTAACAGTGGAAAGTAGCATGATAACACATAAGCACATTCACTTTTTCACACTCATTTTTGCACTCCTGCCCTATTTTTGTTTGTACATATTGTGATTGTATTTTGTATTTTACTTATTTTACTTACTGTACAGTATATTTTGTGTTTTTATGTCCTGTATGTTCTGTATGCACCATACACACCGGAGAAAATTCCAGGTAGGTGTAAACCTACTTGGCAATAAACTACATTCTGATTCTGAGCAGCTTTTATTCATAATAAGTATTGGCATTGCCGTTTCTGGCTCTGTCTGGTGTATTTGAACAAAACCAAAATGTGCTGCTACTGGGTTAATGGTGGTGACCCCGCCCCCAGACCCTCTCAGGTGAGCCCTATCAGCAGGTGCGTTCTCCCTGTTAGCCGTCACATGTTCCAGATGTTTGGGCTATCGTGGGCCACCACTGCATTGAGTTGCAACGTGTCTAATCGGCTGCAAGCAGAACCATGACATCACGCCCTTTGTTCTAGATCTGGGCCCAGAAAGGAAAGATTATGGGTGTTCTTTCACTGGAGAACTCACTGCTGGGTTATTCTGGGCGATACTTTAAAGAAATTGAATACCGATCCCCATCCCCAGGGTACCACGTTCTACCGAGGCAGGTATCACTCCCACCAGGAGTCGGTACAATGGTCTCCCATCTGGAGCCAGTACAATGGTCTCCCACCAGGAGTCAGTACAATGGTCTCCCATCTGGAGCCAGTACAATGGTCTCCCACCAGGAGTCAGTACAATGGTCTCCCATTGAGAGTCAGTACAATGGTCTCCCATCTGGAATCAGTACAATGGTCTCCCACCAGGAGTCAGTACAATGGTCTCCCATCTGGAGCCAGTACAATGGTCTCCCACCAGGACTCAGTACAATTGTCTCTCATCTGGAATCCAGAACCATGCCGAGGCATTTTGTCCCCTGGGAAGTCCATAACTTTCTATTGGTGTTGTTGGGGCTCGGCCCACGTGACGAATATGCAGGCTGTCAGGCTTTTAGGCAGTCACTGGAGCGTCACATGCTCCCAACACGTTTATGCATACGTTTTGGTTTTAGAGTTAATTATTTGTGAGTTCATTTCATTCTGCTCGAAGGAGTGAGTGCACTTACAGAGCTGTTGAGGATCATGAGGCACTGGTCGAAGTGGTGGTGCTCCATGGTGGAGTGGCAGTAGAGCTGGGCCAGTGGGTGGTCGCTCCTGGACACACAAGAAGAACACACAGAGTGGGCAGTGTGCTCCCACACACACATTCACACATACGCGCATCGGAGTACCGCACCTCTGGATGTAGGAGTTGTTGACTCCTCGGTGGTCCAGATCGTGGCTCAGAGTTGCAATCATCAGAGCCAAGACCTCCAGATCGCTCAGGTTACTCTGTAGGAGACACATAGATGCAGCAACAGAGAAACACACCAACGCCATCCCATAATGACAGCTGCTTATCAGATGGCATCATTACTCTCCACTCTAGTGGCGGAGCGGACAGCTGCAAACATGGCTGCACACGGTCAGTGCTCACACACTGCAGCTGCTGAGCGTGAATTCGATTTGATGCAGAGATTATTTCCTTTTGCAGGTTTTACTTGTCACAGAAACCAATAATAATAGTCAAGAGTTTTCCAACCTATTGTATTGCTGATGCTTTAAGAGATCATTCTAACGATGACCATCGGTCAATAGGTGCTATTTAATTGAATTCATTCGCAACTCATCATGTGACTTTGACATTAATGCCAAACATTTTCTAAAACACACTCAAAGCTTTTGATTCCCTACATTCTGAGCCAGTTGTTTCATTTTATTGATCTTTGCTTATTTTGTGTTCAAAGTTATCGTTGCACTGCAAAAATTAAAATCTAAGTAAAATTAAATATCTCAAATTAAGGCAATCTATGTTTTTTTTTTGGACTGACAAGATATTTCTTCTTACAAGGCAGTTTTAATGTTGGAGCATTTCACTTGTTTTAAGAAATCTTGGCAAGTCAAATTTTCCTGTTCTGTTCGCAGATAATTTGGCTTATTTCAAGTAATATTCCCTCATTTTATTACTTTTTTTCCTTGAGTGTTGTTGCATTCAGGGAAGCGATTCGATATACGAGAAATCATATCGGTCGTCTTCATTCCCAACATTCTTTTTCTTCTTCACCATTTGGGATCCGACTGGTCAACCACATTGTGAATTTAAGGCTTTTCAGCAAACTATTTATCAAAAATGTCGAGTAACAGCAATTTCACGAATCATCGAATGCTCGGCTGCGATCGGCTGCTCTGACCTGCAGGCGTCCTGACTTGAGGAGGGTGAACATGCTCTGGGCCGTGTTGAAGGCGTGTCTCCAGTTGTGGTACGCCACGTTCTTCCTGTAGTTCTTCTTCACGCTCAGAACCCACTGGCACAAGCTCTGCAGAGAGACACACGTATCAGAAGCTCAGCGTTGAATAGGGAGTGGAATAGATGTAGGTATTGTAGAGTTGTAATAGAATAGAATAGAATATAAATATACTTTATTAATCCCCAAGGGGAAATTTGTTGACACAGTAGCACCGATAAACTAAACACAATCATTAAAGAACTGCTTTATTATATCTTCATTAAAGAACTGCTTTATTATATCTTTATTAAAGAACTGCTTTATTATATGTTTATAAAAGAACTGCTTTATTATATCTTTAATAAAGAACTGCTTTATTATATCTTCATTAAAGAACTTCTTTATTATATCTTTAATAAAGAACTGCTTTATTATATCTTCATTAAAGAACTTCTTTATTATATATTTATTAAAGAACTGCTTTATTATAGATTTATTAAAGAACTGCTGTGATGTGATCAAAGTGAAAAGCTTCTAGAACATGTCTTTAGTCTTTCTCGTATCCAGGTGAAGACTTAAGGTGACCGAGAGGTTCCTCCTGTCCACATATCGTATGATGTCCTTCACCTTCTTCTTACCGTGTACTTCATCTGGAAGTTCTGGACCAGGTTGAGGTCCACAAACATCCGGATAGTAGCCTGCGTGGTTTCTGTGTCTGACAAGTCAAAGTCACTGAAGCCGAAGTCCAGAAGACGCAACGACTGGGCAGACGGCACAGTGGACACCTTCAAAGACACACACGCACACACACACACACACACACACACACACACACACACACACACACACACACACACACACACACACACACACACACACACACACACACACACACACACACACACAGATTCAATGGACAGGCACACATGTGAATGTGTATTATCTCCATCATTTAGTTTGACTTCATTAGGTTAATCAATTTCCAGATTCTCAATTAATTTGCTCTGACGTGTCTCCTTGTTCCCTTGGAGGAAGGACACGTACATATGCAGCTCCTTGTTCCCTAGGAGGAAGTACACGTACATATACAGCTCCTTGTTCTATAGGAAGAAGGACACGTACATATGCAGCTCCTTGGTCCCTAGGAGGAAGGACACGTACATATACAGCTCCTTGTTCTATAGGAAGAAGGACAAGTACATATGCAGCTCCTTGTTCCCTAGGAGGAAGGACACGTACATATGCAGCTCCTTGGTCCCTAGGAAGAAGGACAAGTACATATGCAGCTCCTTGTTCTATAGGAAGAAGGACACGTACATATGCAGCTCCTTGGTCCCTAGGAAGAAGGACAAGTACATATGCAGCTCCTTGGTC
>CM070111.1:13425212-13547712 GCA_036178185.1 Liparis tanakae
TCCTCAATTGGTTGTTGGTTGAAAAAGAAAACAGCTAAATGTATCACAATTGCACTATCTCTTTGTGTACTTGCCTTAAAATAAATATATATATTTATATATTTTTTTTAAAGAGGTCAAAGCTAAAGCCAGAGGATTGTGGCTGGAGAGCTTCGGCTGTGTGATTGAGTGTGTGTGTGTTTGTGTAAGAGTGTGTGTGTGTGTGTTTTGCATAGTTTTCAACATCCTATTCATACAGTGTTTGTATTTTAAATGACTATCAGGCTATTTACAACGACACACACACTCTCTCTCTCTCTCTCTCTCTCTCTCTCTCTCTCTCTCTCTCTCTTTCTTACACACACACTCCAGACTCTCGCACAAACACTCACTAAATTCATCTGTGCTCGAGTTGACTACGATCCCTTTCCTGTTCCTGCCTCTGATTGACTAGACTCGGGCCCCAGCGTGGAAACGGGCAGCACTAAAAACCACGACAGCTCCACGGTGGCTTTCCACTCGGGGCCACAATCAAAATCCAGATCCACGAAATTGCTCTACTCTGTCAACGTGAAGTGCGTGGAGCGCGAGCCGGATCCACATCGGTTCAGCTCGACTGAACTTCCTGTTTGGGCGAAACAGACGGCGTGTCATCGTAAAGCTGCAGCTCCGGGTTAAAGTCACTATAAAAAGCCTCCTGTGGTTCCAGCCGGTCAGCGCCGACATCCTGCACGGCCCCTCCCCCCCACATTGGCCCACATTGTCGCTGAACGTCAGTCCTCCCAGAGGAAGGACAGACACACAGCCCTACTCAAGGCAGCTATTGGACGTAAACAGCTGTGGATAAACAAGACGTTATGGGGGACGAGCAAGATAAGGCTGGATGGATCTGGTTTGCGTCTTCTCTGGGCGGCTCACTACATACGCGCTCTCTTTCTTCTGCAGCCTGAGCTCTGTTTGCACACACAAATAGGACCGCTTTGTTTTGCAGAATATCCATCGTCTTACATCTCTGTTCAATCTAGAAGTTTAGAAGATCTGACCGCTCCATCTGTTTGACCACGTTAGGTTTGATTGACTCAATGTCTCTCTGATGCACCTCGAGGATGCTGGGGGTAGGAGGTCAGGGTTTTTCCTGCATAGAGAAAATGTGGGCGTGCGCCTAAGCCGTTTTCCCGAACGCCTATGACAAATCCCGAGCGCCTAAGGCATAAAAAAAGTCTGCAATGAAAAAAAATAATGTGTTCATCACGTGCATGTCAGCGAATATGTTCTCAATAGTATCAGGGTTCTTACACATTTTGATCAATGGATTTCCATGACTTTTCTATGACTTTTCCATGACTTTTCCATGACTTTAAACCAAATGTCCATGACCAAAATGAAATCTTGGTATAAACATGAACAGTTTAGAAAATGTTGTGCATTTTTCAGCATCTATCTTTAAAAAAACATATACATTATTTCAAATTCGGCGTAAATCATAACATTTCCATGACTTTTCCCAAACTTTTATGATTTAAGTTTTTTCCATGACTTTTCCAGGCCTGGAAATGACAATTTTATAATTTCATGACTTTTCCAGGTTTTCCATGACCGTACGAACCCTGTAGTATGTTTCAAGTAGGATACAGCCGAACCCTCGTTCTGTTTGGATCAATAGTAATCGAGTTGATAAGCGTGTCTCCTTGTCTGATCAATACGCAACTGTGAGGTGCGCGAATGGACAGAGCGATCGTGTGAATAATTATTGTCTTCATGTCTGTTTTTTAAATGTTTTATTTTTTTAATTTGATGTTTTAATGATTTTATGAAGAGGCCAGTATTTTATCGTAACCTGTATGTTTACTGCTTTGTTATTATGTTACTGTGTTAACCTCTTACTCCTTTAGTGAAGGCTGTAACATCTGGCCACAGGGACCAACGCTGAAATTTAGCCTTAGCTAACGTTAACACATTTACCCCCTGGGTTGATTAATGTGTACGGTCGCTGTACAAATAAATAAATAAATTAAATTAAATTAAATAGACAGGGCGGCCAGCTGCTGATCACTGACTCATTTTTTGGGGGGAGCACCGATGACCCATTTTGACCCAGAAAAACCCACTACACTACAGTGAGTCACTAAAACCAGATTGTTGGTGATCCTGCCATCATCTTGGGGACAACTGGGAAAAGTCCACCTGCTCAATGAAAACATGAGGTGAGGTTTGAAGCGTTAAAGCAGGTGATGGAACACAGGAGGGCAAGCAAATTAACCCTATCGATGGCGTATGAGAAGAGCCGGACGTAGAAAAAAAGTGTTAATGCTTTGAGCAGAAAGATGGGGATCAAATGTCTCGTTATTTTTCAGGTGAAGAAAGACGATTTGTTAAAGAAGATCCCAAGGGACCGCAAATCTGATCTACAGACTGATTGGACTGTAAGTTGCTCCGTCTTGTCTTCTATCTTGCAACAGAATGACGGATCTGCCCGACGACACTTTGACGGCCTGTGCATGTAGATGCTGGGTGGTGATAAGGATTTGTCTAAGAGCCTCTCTGTAACAGTTCAGCTCCATACCTTCCTTTTTTATTAGTTGTTTTATCCTGTCTCTTTACTATACACATTCACATTCATACTTACACTGTTGATCTGCACTGCACTCATTTAATTTAATTTCATTTCATTTACACTACACACATACACACACTTTGCATTTTGCACATATACATATATATATATATATTATATATATCTTATTTAATTTGACATTGCTGTATTTACATATATGTTGTATATATACATATATATTTTATTTTATTTTTATTTTTTATTTTATTTTGTATTTTGCATACTATACTTTATGCACAGTCACTTTCTTTCTTATATCTATATTTTATTGTGTTTAGTTTATCGGTGCTACTATCTCAACAAATTTCCCCTTGGGGATTAATAAAGTATATTTCTATTCTTCTTCTCTTCTGTCTCACTATCCTGTCATTCCAGATCCTGCTTCCCATCTCGTTAGTCCAACTCCCTTCACCTGCCTCTGATCACCTCGTTAGTCCCTCATTCCCTTCACCTGGTCCTCACGCCCTTCTCACCTGCAACCCCTCCCCTCGTTAGTCCCTCACGATTTAGCTCCCTCACTTCCGCTTGTCCTCTCCAGATTGTCTTGTGTTCTTCTTGAAGCCCTCCACCGTTACCAAGTGTGTTCATCTGTTCCCGTCTGTTTTGTTCCTGCCGGAACTTTGAGTAAATTGAATTATTTTCCAGTTCTGTCTCCTGAGTCGTGCATTTGGGTCCACCCTAATACTGCCGTGACACTCTCTGGATTAGGGAAAAGGGTGGTTGACAAATTCAAGGAGATGTTGGCGCTAATAACTGGAGCAAATGGATGGAGCCTGCCTCAAGGTCAATGTGCAGGACTTTTAATGAAATAGCGGGTGTTTACCTTTTGGGGGCATCGAGGACGTCACGGAGCTCCTCGTATTCCATATGAAAGACACTGGAGAAGGAGTTCTGCAAAAAGAAAAAAACAAGTTTGTGTCGGAGGAGCCGGAGCGACGCTGCTGGAGGGTGAAATGAACTTGGCATAATGCAATTAGAACAGAGGAGTAAATACACAGTATTAATTGGGCTGTGTGTTTTCCTTCCAAATAAACTTCCTCATTCCCCCTTATTAAGCCATTACCCCTAATCCCTACATCCAGATACCGTAAATTAAACCATGGTATCTGACTAAATAACATCTCCAAGGATGAAAAGAGCCCCTGCCAGAAGGAGTTTATTTTGACATTCCAGTGCTCCTTTTGCCTTTCCCCACCTTATAGGGAATTGTTTTCTCTCAACCTGCACTCCCAAACCCTCGCAAAGGATCCTTTTTCCATTTTAAGAGGTGGGGACAGGATGTTAAAGATGGACAAAGCTTCTTGGTTTTGGAAAAATCTTCCCTCACATCTTCACACTATGGCAGTTGATCCTGATCCATCTAGGTGAAGTAAGTAATAAAGCTGTTTTAAACAGAAAAGAGACCTGGAGATGTTATGACATTCATTGGGCTCTGTGTCAAGCGAGAAGGTTTATAACAGGATAACACAGGATAATGGAATGCATCTAGGAATATTAAAATAAATCACACTGGTCTTCTCGTATTCTTTGGAAGCATCAGTCGAGGTTTTAGATGTCACGGAAGGAGCAAGAAATGGTTTCTTTGTTCTGCACGTGAGGGTTTTGGCATGCAGTCAGCTCAATCCATAACACAACAGACTGTGTGAGTTATGTGTCGTTGGCAAAAGGAAACCAAAGGAAAGAAATCTGAGACCGTCCTATCATATCCACTGGTTGTTCCAATGCTTTTGACCTGTGGCAGTTATACGTGCAAGTAATTAGCAACGGCACAATGGTACAACGGTACAATGACCAATATTTAGCTAAATCATTTCAAGGAGATGTTTAGATCATTAAAGCTCACGACTTTGACACAAGAACCCGTTTCTCAACCCGTGTCTGACTTGGTTTCTTGTAACCATGACTGTAATATTTCTCTAAGCATAACCAAACAACGTATCCTCATACAACGAATCATAGAACATCCTACACAAAGTTACTCCATATAGATGTTGTCCAAAGGGTCAAACTACAATGTGTCTAATATTTTGGTTCATGATCAAATACTCAATCAATCCCATTCGCCTCAACACTAGTTATGTGTAGTGCCAACACATGTTTTCTGACAGCAGGGTCATGGCAGGGGGCCGGCCCACCAGGCAGGGGGCATCGCGAAAGAGGCCGGACCAATGAGGTCGGCCTTTGAGACAGGAGGCACAAAGAAGGAGACGGGGCCAATGGGAAGGAGGCCAGGTCCAGGGGAGAGGCTGGATGCAGCAAGCGGGGTAAGGACCCAGGGCCATGGCTTCAGACACAGCAGGGTCCAATGGACCCTACGTGAAGTCACAAGAACCCCGGAGGGGTAGCAGAGTTAGTCATGTGTGAAATTAAAATTCATCCATAAGTAGAGAGAAAAGAGGAGAGAGGTGCTCAGTGTATCCTAAAACGTCCCCCAGCAGCCTATCAGCCTGTAGCAGCATCTCTAGGTCTGGACCAGGTGAACCTGATTCAGCCCTCACTATACGACCATCAAGAGGAAAGTCTTCAGTCTCCTCTCCATGAGGTGACTGTATCTTCCTCCAGGACTGAAGGTGAAGCTGGTTCCATAAAAGAGGAGCTTGATAACTAAAGGCTCTGGCTCCCATTCTACTTTTTAAGACTCTAGGAACTAAAAGTAGACCCGCATTTAGTGAGGCAGCTCTCTAGTGGGTCAGTATGGTACTGTTCCTAGTTTTAGTGAGAACACTAGCTGCAGCATTCTGGATCAACTGGAGACCTAAGAGACTTCTTAGAGCAGCCTGATAATAAGGAGTTGCAAACGCGTGAACCAGTTTTTTGCATCTTTTTGAGATAAGATTTTCCTGATCTTTTAAATATTAAGTCATAGATGAAAAAGGTCAAAGGACAAGTCCCGATCAAAGATAACACCAGTTGTGGATCAGAAAACCACCATGAATCATTACGAGTGGTAGAAAAGAGTTTACAGTTTACAGTTTAGCTCAGTGGGAAGAGTGGTCGTCCCGTGACCGCAAGGTAGCAGGTTCGATCCTCGCTCTCCCCATTAGATGCAACCCGAAGCGCATACCTTTGCATATCACAAGATTGTGCATTGAATTGTGAACATTTTGGCATTATTTGCCAATTGTATAAAAATTGACAGCGCTATAGTAAAAAGAAGATGTTGACCTTTTCATGACCTTGACCTTTGACCTTTGACCCAATCGATCCCAAAATCTAATCAAATGGTCCCCGGATAATAACCAATCATCCCACCAAATTTCATGCGATTCAAGAAGATTTTGACCTTTTTCATGACCTTGACCTTTGACCTTTGACCCAATCGATCCCAAAATCTAATCAAATGGTCCCCGGATAATAACCAATCATCCAACCAAATTTCATGCGATTCGGTTTACTACTTTTTGACTTAGGAGAATAACACGCACACACAAATACGCGGCGATCAAAACATTACCGTCCACATTTTCAAAGCGACGGTAAACAACAGTCACTGTCTCGAGACAGATGCCACACACAGTGAGCCAGCGCAGGCCGGCATCTTGAAGACGCCGGTGTTATTGTTGGTGGTTCCAGTATTACGGGCCAGCGCTGTCATTTATTAGACTTCCTGCAGGAAGGCTCCTTTCCTAGAGCAAAGGTTACGCTCAAACCCAGAGACCTGTGGGCCCGTGAGAGACTGCAGACGTGTCCCACTGACACCTGTATACAGAGGGACGTCTGGCAGATAAGGCCAGAAACAGTCCTTAATCTCAGAGTAAATGTTTAGTAAGGGAAGAGACAAGAGAGAGACGGAGGAGGGGCATAAAAGAAAGGGAGACAGCTGGTCTGGCAACGTTGAGGTCATGAGAGGGACACACACACACACAGTGTATAATAAAGTGAGATGTAACAGAGCCTATGGATCTCAATACATCAAATAAAACATATTGACCTGTACATTCCAGAAGACATAGAATAAATTTAAACATTCCTCATTAACTATAACGTTGTATCTGACGAGGTTCTGAGGGTTCTGTTCCTGAGAGCTCGGCCAGAACCTCAATGGAGGTAATAATACGTTAGTCTGGCTCGCAGCAGTGACATGAAAACAAATATGTGAATATCCCGTTTGTGTGGATCATTTAGGGCCCGATGGGCCTTTTCGGAGCCCTTGGGTTAAGAAGAGCTGAGTACAGTAGACCCAAACCCATTTTATTATAACACTAAAACATGTAAATAGCACTAGAACGCACTTTACACGAGTTAAAATGATCAAATAAAACACACAAAGGATTCAGCACAATAATTAACCACGCTTATTTGATCTGAGATTGGATTTTATAATGTAGGTACATGTCAGATGTTTTGTGAGCTCCTGGTTGTGAAAGCTTTGAGTTGGCGGTTCTGGCGGTTCTGGAGGTTCTGGAGGGGCCCACAGGAGTGTCAGAGCAGCAGAGGTCTGGATGTACTGTGTGTGGTTTATTTAGCACTTGAGACGCTGCGCCTTAAAGAATGCTGCTGCAGTATGTCATGAAGACATGGATCAAAGACACGCGCTTCGCTGACAGCTTGTTTGGTTTCATGCGCTGCATTTCTCATCCTTTCATTTGTGTGCTGTTTGCCCGTTTGATACCGTATAATTTAAATCAGAGAACGTGTTGTAAAATAGGAGAAACCACTCCAATGGCATCGGTTCACCCAGACCGCAACACAGATCCTGAATGGTGAATTGGCAATGCAGTTGATACTTAGTAAAACTAATATTTAGAATAACTAGACCTTCAGTACCATCAGCCATTAGCTTAGTGGAATGTAGATTGGAAGTGTGGCTGAAAAGGGCTTTAAATGTCTATTGGAAATATTACTACGGCTAGAAAAGTAAGACATTCTGGTTGGATCTTTACTGATTAAAAGATTGATAAAGAACAAACTTAAACAACAAGAATTCATCACTGAATGTAGAGAAATCCCACCCAACTCTAAATGGGCAATACTGTGCATTGAAGTAGCATCAGCACGTACAATAACATGGTATTCAATAAAGGTATTTGCAGTAACTTGATCATCAGCACACCAGAGCTTAGTTGAGAGTTAAAACATGTGGTAAAACTATTGTAAAGAGAAACTCAGAGAAACAAAGGTCCAAACTGAACCTTTCATCAGGGAGGAGGGGGTCTGAACTCAACCCTTCATCAGGGGTCTAAACTGAACACTTCATCAGGGAGAAGGGGGTCTGAACTCAAGCCTTCATCAGGGAGGAGGGGTCTGAACTCAAGCCTTCATCAGGGAGGAGGGGTCTGAACTCAACCCTTCATCAGGGAGGAGGGGGTCTGAACTCAACCCGTCATCAGGGAGGAGGGGGTCTGAACTCAAGCCTTCGTCAGGGGTCTAAACTGAACCATTTCCCAATGAGTTCAGTCATCATCATTTGCAGATGAAGGCTATAATTGTTCAAAGCACTCAGTCTCTAGTTTCAAGTCTTGTTCAAAACAGCATGATGTTGATTCAGTGGAGTACGGTCCATTTAGAGTCAAACAGGCCATAAAGCAGGGGATGCCTTAGGGCGGGGCTACTGTGTCTGACAGGTCTGGGTATTTACTTGCAACTTTCACTCTTTTGGTGTGTTTTCCCTTCATGAAAGTACCTCACCATGTCTTTTTCAGCACTCGGTTGTACTGGCTCCACCCTCATGTGTCACTACCCAATAGTACCCATTGTCCAAAAATGAGCTCAAGTATAAATCACTGCGAAGTACTCCACTTACTCTAGTATTTTAAGATGTATAATATTATAAATGCATCCAGAAAGGTGTGATCTGTGTTGGTTTGAGAAGCAGGAGAATATTGACAGAACCAACGAAGCCAGAAGCTCGTGCCAAGATAAGAAAGACAAAAACATGTACATTTGCTGTGGTAATTCAATGTGTGCTGTCTACATGTTTATGTGTTTCACTGGTCCTTTGAGATATTTCTTAATATGTTTCATTCAAAGTACCGGTGTAATATACAAGTTGCTGAACCCAGGCGAGATGTGGAATAGTAGAATGCTCATGCTCCCTCGGTGTTGATTCGCTTCTTTTCCTTAGTGTGTGTTTCTGTGTGTTTCTGTGTGAGAGTGTGAGAGTGTGAAGTGTTTGTCAGGCACTGGACGTCCCTGAGGAAAACTAGACAAAACAAATGTCCACAGAGGCGCTTCAGTGTTCAATGTTCAGTGTGTGTGTATGTATGTGTCTGCAGTGGCGGTTTTTCCTACAAGCGGACTAGGCGGCCGCCTTGGGCGCACCCGCGAGGGGGGCGCCAAAAAATGCCGCCATCAAAAAAATCTATGTATTATTTCAATTTTTTTTTGTCTCTGCTGGGTCTTGAACCCAGCATCTCTTGTTCACCAAGAAGGCACCACTATCCACTAAGCCGTAGCACCCACATTAGATTTTTATCTCATATTGCTTGATTTTCTCTTCTCTACCAAAAGTACAAAACCGTAAGATCGTTTAAAAAAAAAAAAAGTGAAGCTTGCCTAGAGCGCCAAATTTGCAAGGGCCGACCCTGTGTGTCTGTGCGTGTGTGTATGTCTGTGTGTGTCTGTGTGTGCGTGTGTGCATGCTGACCATAGAGTCGTCGTCGGTGATGAACACGGTGCAGGCCTGGGCCTGCATGAAGGACAGGATGGTTCCTGCGATCTTCCTCAGCAGAACCTCCAGACACTGCTGCTCCTCGAAGATCAGGCTGGCCAGGTCCAACAGCACCTACACAGGAGGAGTTCAGGGTGTGTGTCTCTACACACACACACACACACACACACACACAAGTGTGTCTACACACACTCCCTGACACACTCCCACACTGACCCACCTGATTGCGTCTGTTCTCCAGCTGTGACGTCTCGTAGAGCTGAGCGTTGTGCAGCACGATGCCAGAGAAGGACAAGTAGGCTGAGAAGTCCTGAGCCGAGAGGAACAATATATAATATATACTCAGTGTGTTTCAGAGAAAGGTTATGCCTGTTACCACCCTCAGCATGGAGCAAACTCTGTGAGCAACATCTCAGTATCTCTGTGATTCTGGACCAGAGGTGGTTCTGGTTGGGGAGCCGTACCTTCTCATCTTGCTCACTGAAGGCGCCATCCTCCTCGCCACACTTCTTATTGATGGCCTGTGCCACTCCGACCACCTGGCAGAGAACAACACAACACAGGAGACTTATTGTGCGTATATCTGATGCAGAAGCTGTGTTAACTTCTGATTGACATGGTATCATGGATAGGGATGGGTATCGTTTGTTTTCTTTTTCGATACCGGTGCTAAACGGTGCCTGAACTGAAAACAGCACAAAACGACGATTGACAATAACGACATTAAAAACCTCTTCGGCCGTATTCCCTGTAAAAGCCGTTTTTATATCAGACTGTCACGCTGGTAGCTAGCGCGAACTATGCGCTAGTGCGAGCTACGAGCTAGCTACGCGCTAGCTACGCGCTAGCTACTCGTTAGCTTAAACATGGTAATGGATAATTTATTATTGGTTGGCCTACTTTTATGAATGCAAGACTTGCATTCAACGTTACGGTATTAATCTGAGTTCAGGCTGCTCTTGTCATCATCGGTCTACAATGTAAATATAGGCGCTAAAAAGAAGAGATTTTCTTTGAAATGATGCACAAGATTATTGATGAGGTTAGGAAACACTCCTGAGGACGGAGGAGTTAGGAAACAATTCGTAGGAGGGAGGAGTTAGGAAACAATCCGGAGGACGAAAGGAGGGAGGAAACGCTCCTGGGGACGGAGGAGTTAGGAAACAATTCGGAGGAGGGAGGAGGGAGGAGGGAGAAAACGCTCCTGAGGACAGAGGAGTGAGGACACACTCCTGAGGACGTAGGAGTTAGGAAACAATCCGGAGGAGGAAAGGAGTGAGGGAACGCTCCTGAGGACGGAGGAGTTAGGAAACAATTCGGAGGAGGGAGGATTGAGGAAACGCTCCTGAGGACAGAGGAGTTGCAGGAGTGTATTCATACATCTCTCCTCGGCGCTCCTGTCTGCAGCTCGATGCTGTTCTGTGTGTTTTCACATCAAACTCCAGGAGAAGAGGTGAAACTCTGAAAGAGTGTCCACTGGGCTAAACGTGTCATTATTTCAGCCGAAGCCTCAGGGAGCCTCAACAGGAGGCTGGACACACATGAGATGCATCATGAGCAATGAGCCGTCTCCATCTGCTGAAGACGAGCATGAAAGAAGAAGAAGCTCAGTGGTCAGACCTTCTGCCTGTGGATGTTACACTGGGCGGGACCAGCAGCAGATGAACCGCAGCCCACTGGAACCATCACACAGTCGGACTTACCTCCTCTTTGTGGTTCTTGATGGGAAGGCAGAGGATGCTCTGGGTCTTGTAGCCTGTGATCATGTCCACCTCAGCATTGAAGCGGTGGTCCTGGGGAGGCAATACACACACTTACCACAGGTTTGAGATCTGCTTCTAATAATCATAGATGGATCGGCCCCTGCTTTTGGCCTCTGATAGTTTTAATGCTCACCTCCTGAAACAATAAACCAGTCTTATAAACTGTTTGCTGCACAGTGGTTTTTCCACATGTGCAGAACGATCGTCTGCTTGGAGTCTGAAGAGTCTGGAAGACGAGGTCTTTATTGATCAGCTGTAGCGTTATTCAAAGGTTATTTACTCCTTCCATTAGTGTGAAGGGTTACAGGGTCACCTACAAAATGTCCTGCGTACGACTTCCGTGTAGTATTTACAGTATATACCTACTGGAGGTAGTTACTGTATATTTCAGGAAGGATGAAGTATACCACTGAATATCTTTAGTCTCGCGCACACGCAGGTCGAGTATTAGTAACAACAAAGTCACCTGTGACCTCGGATGACCTCCCACCGGGTAGAAGTTCCGGCGTCATCCCGAGATCACTTCCTTTTTCATCCTCTCGCCACGCAGGCTAACGAGGTTACTACGTTAGCATCAGCTGAAGCTGTAATTATAAAGAAGTGTAACTCTAGAGCTCGTCGCGGGGAGCCGTGGGACCAACCGGTCCGAGTTCTCCCTCTGAGGAGGAAGACGGAGCGTTTCTCCACGGAGGACCGTCGAGTCGGGAGAGACTAATGAAAACAGATCTCCTGGAAGCCGTATCAGGTTATGTAGTAGCACACACACACACACACACACACATGAATACACACACACAGACACACACACATGAACACACACACACACACACACATGAACACATACACACAGACACACACACATGAACACATACACACACACATGAATACACACACACATGAACACACACACACACACACATGAATACACACACATGAACACACACACACACACATGAATACACACACACATGAACACACACACACAGACACACACACATGAATACACACACATGAACACACACACAGACACACACACATGAATACACACACATGAATAAACACACACACACACACTCACAGACACACACTCACACACACACACACACAGATGAACACACACGCATGAACACACACACACACATGGACACACACACACACACACACAAACATATATACACGCACACACACACACACACACACACACACACATGAACACACACATACACACAGATACACACACACAGATGAACACACAAACACACATGAAAACACAGACACATGAACACACGCACATGAATATGCACACCTACACACATATATGCACACAACCACACAAACACACACACACAACACATGAACACACACATACACTGAAGTCAGCCACATGACCAAACACATGCATGTGATCGCAGGCCGCTCCATCCATACACACACAACCACACACACACACACACACACACACACACACACACACACACACACACACACACACACACACACACACACACACACACACACACACACACACACACATACACACATTGGCTTCTTTTTGAAGACACTTCCAGACACACACGTACACAACAGAAATGTTTCCATCCCATCCTTACAAATACACAACTTTCAGAATCAGACTTCCAGAACAATCAGTTCCCCATTCATACAAACACCAGCTGGAAGGGTCAAAGGTCAGAGGTCAATCTGCAGAGGTCACACTATTGAAATCCAATCAGCGTAAGGGAGTAAAAGGTTACGGGTGAACGCTTCCATATGTTTTCATGGCGTTGATCACACACACACACACACACACACACACACACACACACACACACACACACCAATGAACAGGATGGAGTTAGCCTAGCTTAGCATTACTGGAGACTAGTTAGTTTGGCTCTGTCACCTTCCATCAACCGCCAAGGTAAAAAGGCTGAGTTGTAGTTTAAGGGCAAATTGTTTCCTGGAGCTGGTTGTAGTTCAGGAGTCTCCCCCGTATCGTAGGGACAGATGTCCGAGGGTTGTTGGTTCGACCCGACTGAAGTGTTGAAACAGGATCACCCAAGAGGTACACGGACACTGCAGGGGTCAAATGTGGTGAGGGCCGAGTCTCCAGAGGACCTACTCGGCCTTCTCTGGACGCCCCCCTCTCCCCTCAAGTCTTTGCTCCATCAGCACCAACCAACACATGTACCAAATAATACAAAACACACACATAAAAGCACCTCCAGCATCCTTTCTGAGCCCAGCAGATCATCATTTAAGTCACTTCTTAAAACCCACTTTTATAGAACTGCTTTTAAGTGATGTCGTCCTTGTATGTTTTTGTTTTAATTGCCTATTTGTTTGGTTTTACTTGTATTCAATGCTTTTATGGTATGGTCTTTTTTGTTTGCCACCATTTAAGTTGTGTTTATGCTTTGTTTATCTGTAGAGCACTTTGTAAACTTTGTTTTTAAAAGTGCTATATATAAATAAAGTTATTATTATTATTATTATCATTTAAGGTCCTCACCTCGTAAGCGTTCCTGATGTTGAGCGGCTGCCCCGTGGCCGCCACATGGCCCACAATGCCCTTGTTCCACTCCAGCCGGATGCAGTTACTCGAGGACTCCTCCAGTGTGGACCCCTCGGCCACGTCGAACAGGCGGCTGACCAAGAATTTCCTGTTAGAGCTGTCCTCGCCTACCTGGGACATAACACACACACACACACACACACACAGCAGGTGGTCATTCAACTGATGTGAAGAAGAAAGGAAACAGCTGTGCCCGTTCAGTCGGCTCACACTACAAACACAGCAGAGAACACGTTGAAATACATAATCTGATATTTAAATCTAATGAAATGAAACTAGATATCTGCCAGGTGTGTCGATTGTTTGATTGAATGAATACAAATCACAAATGTCTAACCCCCCCCCCCCACACACACACACACACACACACACACACACACACACACACACACTTCAAGGGTTCGTTGGGTTTGTACAACCCAAAATATGATGTGGTTTGGTGCACCCGGTTGGCCCGTGGACAGACTCAGAGATGCGCACACACACACATACACACACACTCATGTACACACTCGACCAATCATATTATCTCCTGGCGGAGATGGAACAAATAATGACAATGCCAGTCATTTAAAGCAGTGGTTCTCAAGGGGTCCGCGTACCCCTGGGGGTACGTGAAGGCACTCCAGGGGGTACGTGAGATTTCAAAAAAATCTATTTCAAATTTGCATCCATTAGAAAATCCTTTAAAAATAGTTATTTAATAAATATTCAATAAAACACAAGTGTAAGTTCATAAACTGAATTGTATATTAAGTAGGCAATTTAATTTAATTATCCTAAAAACCCAGAGTCCCTCTCCACCATATCAGGATGGTTCAACATGAGTATGTCACAGGGGGTACATCACTGAAAAAAGGTTGAGAACCACTGATTTAAAGGGACGGTGTTACTAGTATTGATTATTACCAGTAATGTTCTATTTTACACAAACAGGTGCACACTACTGACAGCTCCCTGTGAGTATCGGGGCTCCACACAGTTTACCCACAACCCTCGGCGGTCCTACCAGGAACAGTGAGTAGCGGTCTGCGGCGATCAGCTCATTGATGTGCAGGAAGATCTTGTGGCACAGCGCCGTCACGTCCAGATGACTCGACACGTCCTTCACCAGCTCCAGAAGCCGGGCGCAGCGGTCCACCCCGCCGGCACCACCCGCCCCGCTGACTCCGCCCTCGCCCACCACCGAGCCCCTCAGAGGGAGCGTCTCGCGGTCGGCGTCGCTCAGGAAGGTCAGAGAGCCCTCGGAGTCTTTCACCACGATGGGTCTGAGCGGCCGGTCGAACTCGGAGGCCGAGATCTTGCGAGTCGGGGTGCCGGGGGCCGGGCTGGGCACCGGGGAGGGGGAGGGGCAGCGGTTCTCCAGGAGGCAGAGGGTGGGGTGGGGGATGGAGTCGGCGGAGGACTGGTGGGCCCGCTGATGGGGAGGGTTTTCTTTGGATGCGGAGGGCGGGATGGAGTGGACGCGCTCGGCGAACCAGTCGTTCACCATCTCTCTGTCCAGAGAACAAGGGGTCAGCGTACCCGCACATTAACCCAAGGGGTCCAAATTTGGTCCTTTTAAAAAGAAAATATTAAACTGTGTAAAACATTACAATAATCATGAACAAATATATTGATGCTACACATCAAATTAATCAAGATAACCTGGGCTACAATAATTAGTCAGCCATTTCAACACAATTCAAACACCAACTAAAATAGTTATTAAAATATCAATCATAATTTCGCCACTCGGCATGTTTCCGGAACTAGCAACCTGTAGCTTGGTGCTATCAGAAAGCAAGACAACTCCACACAGATTCCAGATATATTCACCAAATCCCTCTGCTCCAAACATCACTGAGATATGAACCAAAGAACACAGCAACATGAATCGCTTCATTGCTTATGAATATTGCAAATATTGCTTTTTTTTTGTTGCCAAAAACTGAACACCATAAGTGTATTGAACACCATAAATAATATACAAGTGAAATATAAGGTTTGGTACATGAGAAAATGCAAATGGGGTTAGGGTTTGTTAAAAAATATTCGCCTGAATTCTCTCTGTACTAAACCCTCTCTAACTTTGTTCTGCTTCACTTTTTCAAAGTCAAACATAACACAAACACTCTCCAACATCATAACACAATATTACATATTGTGTTATGATTTTGGAGAGATTTAGACCTTAGTGAGACATCATTTCAAAGAGATAATCATCCTGAAAGTGTTTTTTTTATATTCAGACTTGAAACTTCTATTTTTGCTGTGTTTCAATATTGATTTACTCTTAACCAGTAACATATGTACTAATATCTACACATCTGAACAAAAGCTCACATGGGTTGCCTTTATTATAACACCAACATTATTCAAATAGCCCTTGTGGTTGCAGAGATACACCCTTTTTAGGTTGGGTATGCAATTTCGAGCAGAATCCTAAAAACTGCCATGGGGCTTAATGAAATACCACCTGCGCCCTACATCACATGTAGTCCTGACGAACAGAGCATGTCATCTAACGCCTCCTACATATCCAGATCAACATACGCCAACATTTCTGGTAGAATATCAATCAGATGATTAAATCCACACACAGGTACACTATGATTAGAGTGGATAATCATCCCGAAAACCTCCAAAAACATCCATCCAAAACAGTTTATGATATTCATGCTGCAATTTTAACCAAAATGATAAATCTGGACTTCAAAATACAGCAATATATTGTACCTCATCCTAAAAGTATGGACACTAATGTGGCTTCCGCAAATATTCTTTCTTCTTTTTACATTACATTAGCATTAGCAGACGCTTTTATCCAAAGCGACTTACAATAAGTTCATTTCAACCTAGAGTACAAACTAAGAACAACAAGAATACAGAAAGTAACATTTCCTCAACATAGTCAAACTACAAAAGTACCACAATAAGAGCCATTCAAGTGCTACTAAAGTGCAAATCTGTGTTTTAATCCAGATATAGTCTTTCATAAATACCTCTCACCCTAACCTCCAAACATGTTCAATGCTCATTAAATACAGTTTGCATTTACATTTGGTCGATTCTGTTTACAACCCACACATGTCCTGTTTGAACTCTCCACAAGAGGTACGTTATCTAAAAGTAGAATAGTGAGCACAAAAACAGCACAAAACGACGATTGACAATAACGACATTAAAAACCTCTTCGGCCGTATTCCCTGTAAAAGCCGTTCTCATATCAGACTGTCACGCTCGTAGCTAGCGCTAGCTACGTGCTCGCTACGCACTAGCTACGCGCTAGCTAAGAGCTAGCTAAGAGCTAGCTTAAACATTGTAATAGCTAATTTATTATTGGTTGGCCTACTTTTATGAATGCAAGACTTGCATTCAACGTTACGGTACTAATCTGAGGTCAGGCTGCTCTTGTCATCTTCAGTCTCATACATGTTTTCAAGGGGACCGTCAGCGTTTCTCAATTCAAAGAACACGACTGCAGACTTGTGTTCTTTTGGAGTCTGGTCTTGGGAGTCCAGACTCCGGAGGACGGGAGGAAGGTCTTTCTGCGATGGGAACGGCTGCTGATTTGATGACGTCACCACATCAGCTGTTCTTGATCCTGAGTTTACTCTAATTATTCACTGTAAATAATTTTTACAGTAAAATAAACAAAACATCCTAAAATGACATTCCGTGACTCAACAACAGTAGTGTTTATAAAAAGTCATCTGTCAGTAGTTTATTTTCTCCTCCGCTATTGTTTCTGGTTGCTGGTGAAATGCATTGTGGGATATCTGCTGGCCAGAGTACAAACAAGTCTCCTGTGATGCATCCTGGGTAAAGTGGGCGGAGCAAGTCACATCCTGGTGTTTTGACCGTGAAGAGAGAGAAGCGAACTTTGAATGTGAACATGTACCCGGGCTAAGACTGATGACGAGACACGAGTCCACGAGGACACAAGGAGAGGAAAGGACACAAGTAGAGGAAAGGACACAAGCACGAGGACACAAGAAGAGGAAAGGACACAAGTAGAGGAAAGGACACAAGCACGAGGACACAAGAAGAGGAAAGGACACAAGTAGAGGAAAGGACACAAGTAGAGGAAAGGACGTACAAGTACGCTGATTGAGAAAAGGCCCTTGTCTGGTCAACATGTGTGTCATGTGACTCATTCTTCTCTCACAGCTAACGAAGACAGAAACAGGTGCTACCCGTGGGATTATCCATGACTGCTTGGGCCAATCAAACGTCCAGCAGTTATCTATCTGACTGGCGGGAGGCCGGTCAGATTGAGAGGTAATGTGGCTCGATCAATACTTCTCAAAGAAACGCCTCTCAACCACAAGCGCTCCTGCACTGACACGCCTCTCAGTGCAAACAGCAGGAGAGAAACGCATATGACACTCCGGTTCACGGGAACTATTTTGAGAATGAGATAATGTGTGTTGCAGTCACTGGAGGACGTTACCATGGGGGTTAAGTGCATAAATGGGTCTGAAGGGGGTTGTAACCAATACAAACAGACGGGGAGAGTCCGACTGAGCACTTCCAGATCCCAACATGCTGCTGCTCAAAAACACATATCTCCAAAGGCGGATTGAGAATCTGTGTCTGCGTCAGAAATGAAATAGAACAACTGGCAGCAGTAAAAGTTAATGATTTAGAAAACCTGCAGGACTCTCAGAGCCGTTACTGATAGTGGAGAGGATGGTGAAAGGAACCGCTGTGAGAGGGCAGACCCCCTACCACGGGACAGGGGTCTGTAGCCTCCATGAGAGGTTCAGGGTCAATGAGAGGTTCAGGGTCAATGAGAGGTTCAGGGTTCTGCAGCCCGCTGGCCTCCATGAGAGGTTCAGGGTCAATGAGAGGCTCTGGGTTCTGCAGCCCGCTGGCCTCCATGAGAGGTTCAGGGACAATGAGAGGCTCTGGGTTCTGCAGCCCTATGTCCTCCATGAGAGGTTCAGGGTCTATGAGAGGTTCAGGGTCAATGTGAGGTTCTGGGTTCTGCAGCCCGCTGGCCTCCATGAGAGGTTCAGTGTCAATGAGAGGTTCAGGGTCTATGAGAGGTTCAGGGTCAATGTGAGGTTCTGGGTTCTGCAGCCCGCTGGCCTCCATGAGAGGTTCAGGGTCCCTCAGCCCCCTGGCCTCCATGAGAGGTTCAGTGTCAATGAGAGGTTCAGGGTCCCTCAGCCCCCTGGCCTCTATGAGAGGTTCAGGGTTCTACAGCCCTGTCCTCAATAAGAGGTTCAGGGTCAATGAGAGGTTCAGGGTTCTGCAGCCCAATCCTCCATGAGAGGTTCAGGGTCAATGAGAGGTTCAGGGTTCTGCAGCCCAATCCTCCATGAGACGTTCAGGGTCCCTTATCCCCCTGTCCGCCATGAGAGGTTCAGGGTCAATGAGAGGTTCAGGGTCCCTGATAACAGAGGAGCTGCTGTCCCATAGAAAGTCCTCACGGAGCTCTTTACCTGGACGCCTTCCTGGTGAAGTAGGAGTGGCTGAAGTCCAGGTGGTCGTCCAGCCACGCTTCCACCCCGTCGCTCTCCCAGGAGCAGCCGCGGTCCTCCATGGCGTCCGAGTGTCCCGCTGCGCGCTCCGGTTCCCGGTTACCGGTTACTACATCTACACGCGGAGCACATTTACCCGGAGAAAGAGGACGGAGCGCGGCGCGGAGACAGAGAGAGAGAGGGAGAGAGAGAGAGGGACAGAGAGAGAGAGAGAGAGAGAGAGAGAGAGAGAGCTGCTGCGGGGCGCGCGGAGCAGAGAGCGGCGACTGAGGCTTCCTGGTGGAGAGTGGAGAGAGAGAGAGAGAGAGAGAAAGAGAGAGGGAGTGTGTGCGCGTGTATGTGTGAGACCTGAGTGTGTGTTTGTGTGTGTGAGAGAGAGAGCGAAAGAGATTCCTTTAATTATAGAGGACTGCTCTCTCTCTCTCTTTATATATCTCTTTATGTATCTCTTTATTTATATATATATATATATATATATATATATATATATATATATATATATATATATATATATATATATATATATATATGTGTGTATGGGGCATATACTATAATACAAAATAAAACTTTAAATTTTTTTTTTTCTCAATGTGCTTTATTGTAATAATATGTAAGTGTGTGCATCGAAGAACTCAGATATTAAGTGTGACTCAGGTGGTCATTTAGTATATCAAGCAACATTATTATGGTGGATTCAAGAGACAGATTTTAATAAAATAACAAAAGAAGGGTTCAAATCAACAGCAGAATAACCAAGATAACCTCATAAAAGTTAACATTACTAATTCTTAGTCTTTCATCCAATCATGATCCATGACTACTACCAACTATTCATACACTCTGTCATACTTTTTGAATGTGTTGTTACTCTGTAATGATTCCTTCTGGTCACATGACATCTATTCATCTGTCCATCCTGGAGAGGGATCCTCCTCTGTTGCTGTGAAGGGTGTTTCTATTTCTTGGGAGTTGTTCCTGATCCGATGTGAGGTCAAAGGTCAGGGGTGTCTATGTGTACCGATTGTAAAGCCCTCTGAGGGGAAGTTGTAATTTGTGGTAATGGGCTATACAAAATAAACTGAATTGAATATATATATGTATATATAATATACATATATATATATATATATATATATATATATATATATATATATATATATATATATATATATATCCTACATGTCCCATAATGCAACACCTCAAAGTGTATATTTAGACAGGTCCTGTTTGGTAAATACAAGTGTCTTTCAAACCCAGGTAACCCCGGATGACATCATAAGGTCTGATCAAAACACATGATAGTACCTAGAACTGCATACAGCTGAGTGTGTACACGTCAATTAAAGAAAACATATTATCCATGTGAAAGTACATTTAGAGGCTCAATCAAAGTTGCTCTCTCTCACTCACTCTCTCTCTCTTTACAGAAACAGCCCAAATAAGGTTTCCATAAAATAACCATTAACTATCTGGGGATCATAAAGGGACATTCCTGCCTTCTCCAATGAAAGCCCTCATGTGGTCCCGAACACTCTTCTGATCTCTTATTAAAGTCATGCCTTAGAGAACCTGGTTAGTTCCCTGGAAATGTTGACATGATAATAAATGGGAATTGATGAAACAAAGAACGTGAAAACTATCTTTGAAGTTTAAAGTAAAGTTGGGAAGCTTCCAGGATCTCTTCTTAGACCCTACTGGGCAGGACCAGTACTGCTAATTGAGACCTCAATCCATCCATGGAGCTCACGCTCTACACACAACATACTCTCATTCTGGTTTAAGAGAATAATTACTGTTAGCAGCCCAAAACTGATTGGAAGGAAATGTGTCAAAATCATCTAAATCCTTCTCCAGGGCAAGCAGACACCTGGATCCTGCTGTGGCACCACAGGAAGTCACAACAGAAGTTTATGTTAAAGGAAAATATTAAAAATACCATGGCTCAAAAACATTCTGATAGGAATATGAAACATACTGATATGATAAACAAACTGACAGAGTGTGTGCACATTTATCATCTTTACATTCTTTCTTCATTAGCAGATTGAAAACTTTTAGCCTAATCCTCAGTACTGAACTATTATTATTATTATTATTATTATTATTATTATTATTATTATTATAAAGAATGGTTTGCGAGAGCAAATAATTTCTAAGAAAGAAAAAATAAATATAGAAAATAAAGAAAATATAATGAACCTCTCAAATCAATGCATTCTGTTATTGATGGAGTGCAATGGCTTTCAGTCCTCGGTGACCCCCACACACACACACACACACACACACACACAGCTGGCCCCCTGGCCCCCCCGGTGGTGTAACCTTACCAGCAGATGGTGGATGGTGGTCCCGGGGGAAAACCAAACCCCCTCTAAGTCGCCCATCAGCACCACAGCCCCGGGAGCCAATCAGAGAGAAGTGTGACGCACACAGACACATCTCTTATGTTATGGTCATAACTGTGTTTGTAGACTACGTATTTCAAGCCGAGAAGCCTTTTTTATTGAATTGACATGAGGGGGTGGAGCTACAGTTAAATGCTGTATTGAAGAACACCTGAAACTAGATGAAGACCAACAACTTGTGTTCATCAATGAGGAGGAGGATTATCTTCTCATAGACTTTGATACATTCTGACTTTCCTTTTCCAACAGAGCAGTGACGGTTAGTACAGACAGCGCAGTAAGGCAACTCCAGAAATCAATGTTACTTTGTGCCGATAATATCATGGAATAAACAATAAAAGTGCCACGTTATTCGAGTTATATATATATATATATATATACAACATGCCTGAGTATAACTCATGATAACTGTAGGTCACAAACTAACCTGTACATTGCCGAAAGAGAGATTGTAATTATCCGTCAAGTCATATCTCATATTTATAGACTTCTGTATTGCCTTTTTAAAGCCCTTTAAAAAAGAAACGTCACCTTTTGCATGGACTATAAATACATTTAAGTTAAATATCCTGTAAAGAATTTGATTTGGCTGCAAAATAAGACTCAAATGAGGATTATAACACCTCCTGTTTCTTCAGTGAACAAGTTAATTCATGTGATCGGGTGCCAAGTTAAAAATAAAATCCGAGGTGCTGGACCAAGAATCAGGACTTTTACCTGGCTTCATACGTTGAGTATCAATAAGCTCTGATCAATAAGCTCTGATCAATAAGCTGCTCATGATTCCTTGAGTCTCTACATGCTCACAAGTAGTGTAAAGGAACAGTGGACAATTCAGGGAGATTTAGGGATCCTGCCTACATGGCCCTGCTGATGCCCCGCCCCCTCCCCTATAATCTCAATCGAATTGAATTGAATATGTTAAACTGTCTGTGGAGGCAGATCCCAGGTCTGTTTCTCTGTCTGTCATCCCAAACGGTGGAGGCAGATCCCAGGTCTGTTTCTATGTCCATCCTGAGGAGACAGATCCCAGGTCTGTTTCCCTGTCCATCCGGTGGAGACAATAGTCTTCTACTACTCTTACCACTCCTGGCCAGTGGAACCGGCTTGTAAGCCACTGCCTTGTCTTCTCGACCCCGAGGTGGGCCCCCAGAACATGGTTGTAGGCTAGTTTCCAACAAGGGGACAAAGTACTGGTCCTGATCCCCACCACTAATCATAAGTTCTTGGCCTCCTGGCAAGGACCCTACGAGGTGACAGAAAAGGTTGTCCCAGTCCACTACAAGGTACGTCAGTCTGGGAGATGCAAAACCTCCCAAATCTACCATGTTAACCTGCTGAAAAGGGTGGTACAGTCAAGATACCCTCCTGTGTTGAGTTTGCCCTGATGCATTTCCTCCTCCAGACAGTGAAGTTACGGAAGTAGCATATGGCCCTGGCTTGTCAAAAGCACAGCTACAGCAGGGAGCTGCTACAGCAGCATTTGGATGTTTTCTGTGCATAACCTGGGCGCACATCCTTGATAGAACATCACATTGACGCAGAAACAGGCAGGAAGGTAACATTGCGACCCTACAGGATATCTGGAGCCAGAAAGGCAGCCATTGATCAAGAGGTCCAGCAAATGTTGGCTCTTGGGGTGATAGAGGAATGCTACAGTGAGTGGACCAGTCCAGTTGTCCTGGTCCCTAAACCAGACAACACCAACTGGTTCGGTAATGACTTGACATTTCAAAGTTTTATGCTTATCCTATGCCCAGGGTAGATGAGCTGATCAACCGCCTCAGGGAAGCCCGTTTCATCAGCACCCTGGACCTGACAATAGGACATTGGCAGGTACCCCTGGCGAAGACCTCAAGGGAAAAGACGGCCTTCGCCACTCCATCAGGGCTGTAGCACTACACTGTGCTGCCCTTCGGTCTACATGGACTCCCAGCCACATCCCAAAGACTGATGGGCAGGGTCCTGAAGCCGCATCTTGAGTATGCACCTGCATATCTGGATGACGTGGTAATTCAGTCACTCCTGGGAAAGCCATCTGGTAAGGATGTCAGCAGTCCTTGAAGCTCTCCGCAAGGCCGGCTTGACGGGAAACCCCAGGAAGTGCAAGCTTGGTCTGGAAGAAGCAGAATATCTGGGCTACACGGTTGGGAGGGGCAATGTGAGGCAACAAGATTGCGAGGTCCATGTCGTCCAGGCCTGGCCACGGCTGTCCACAAAGACCCAGGTAAAGGCCTTTTTAGGTCTGACTTCGTACTATAGTCGCTTCATCCCAAACTTTTCTGCTGTAGCATCTCTCCTCACAGACTTGACCAAGGCCTCCCTGCCACTCAACATTAAGTGGATAGAAGAAGCTGAACAGACCTTCCAGGGCCTAAAGGGGGCCCTCAGTTCACAGCCAGTATTGTTGACACCAGACTTCAGCCGGGAGATGATTGTTCAAACGGATGCATCAAAAGTGGGCAGAGGGGCAGAACTCTCCCAGGAAGTTCAAGGTGAAGAGCATCCCATCATCTACATGAATTGGAAGTTCAACCCAAAGGAACAAGAGTATGCTACAGTCGAAGAGGAAGCTCTTGCTGCCTGAAGAAGGGTAAGTCGGCTCACGGCCCGGCTGGGAGAGTCTGTAAGGATTAGATAGAGCTCGAGACTGAGCTACGCTTTTAGTTAATTTTTGTTTATTTAATTAAAAACTCTACTGACCTGACTCTGCCTGTGATTGCGTCACCGCCCTAACTGTGCCGTCTTGTTACAGCTGACTACAATGTGTCTAGATTTGTTGTAATATAATCCTGCCCTGACAAATGAGAGATTTGAGCTCATAATTCATTAACCTATTTTTATTGGTTAAAAAATACCAAAATATAGAAACACACACAAAGTAATAAGTTAATGCACGTTATTTAATCACAAAATGCTTAATCTTATTCAGTGAAACATCACACACTCTAAATGTATGATGTAACACAATAAAGTCCCTACGGTCCTGTATGAAATGAGAAAGGGAATGCAAACATAAATCAGGACAAGACACACACACACACACACACACACACTCATTCTTTGCCGTGTCAGTGGACTTTGCCCTCGGGTTTCATCTCAGTAAACAAGTCTAACACATCAGTCACACCTGACACGACTCACACGTCAGCTCACAGAGGATTATGAATGACCTACTAATGTTTAAACTCATGAAGGGTTCTGCTCTCCTTTCTGGGTTGACAATAATCTATAACCTCCTTTTTGATAAAACCTTTACAATCCAACAATTCAAATCAACACACGTCATTGTTACACTTTTTAAATTCAAACCGTAGCCATGAGATAAAAGACTGTCCCGTACTACAACACAATAATAACAAGGTGGCCCTGCGAGAGGCAATATGCCGTAT
This sequence comes from Liparis tanakae, assembly GCA_036178185.1. Taxonomy (NCBI): domain Eukaryota; kingdom Metazoa; phylum Chordata; class Actinopteri; order Perciformes; family Liparidae; genus Liparis; species Liparis tanakae. The sequence continues at coordinate 13,450,022 of CM070111.1, forward strand.
ATATGAAGATATAAAAGTCTTCTCTTCAGCACCAACTCAGATCTTGTTGGAGAGCAGAGCTTTGTAAACGGCTTCCTCCATCCTCCAGCACATGATGGAACACAGACGTGGTCTGCACAGTGTCAGAGGGACACCAGGAAGACGCCTCCGGAGAGCAGAGACGCTCCCTTACACATCACATTCTGACAAAATAGATGGAAATCATAATGAGATAGACGGTGACCCACATTTATAAAGCATGGGTTGAAGAGACAAATTTCCCCACTGTGGGATTAATAAAGTTTACATTATTATTATTATTGTTATTATTATTGTTATTATTGTTATTATTATTATTATTATTATTATTAAAACTCTGCAGGCTGCAAATGGAAGTTTTTGTCTAGGGTCGCTAAGAACACAATTGCATTGGTGTTTAAATATATTACTTGAATGAAAAAAGAAAAAAAATCATACGGTTTTCAGGAAGAAAGGTAATGACAATAAATTGTAAGGAGTACCAAGGAATATATGACAAGTAAACGTCTGAGGTCTGCAGGGAGCCCAGTTGGTAGGGTGGAGGTCAATGCAAAAAAAGACACTGCTCTATGTTAAGGGCTTTGCCACACAGTAGTAATAGGACAAATGCCTTTTTGAACAATTAATTGCAGAATGTTACTATTTTGAACATCCTTTGTTTCATAGTAGCTCATTTGTGTACAATAAACTCTGACCCCTCTGCTCATGACCCTCGTCTGTAAACACCTTTTTATGTGTTGGCATTGACCATGTCACCTACCATGACCCACAGTTTGTATATGCTTAACAATTCACTATTCTAATGTACTGCATATGCAGAGCTGTGAGCTTTCATCTTTTCATCAGAGTTTTTGAGTTATGCCATAATTAATTGCCTCTGCACCCCCTGCAGGAAATAATTGGTGCGTGATGGCACCCGGCTGACACGTTGTCATGCGTTGTCATGGCCTCTCAGCTTCTTGAGGAGTTTTAGTATAGATGGATGGATTGCTGGATAGAAATATAGATAGATATATGAATAGAGGGATGATAGATCGATAAATGGATGGATAGATGGATGGATAGATGGATGGATTGAAGTGATAGAAATATAGATAGATATATGGATAGAGGGATGATAGATCGTTAAATGGATGGATAGATGGATGGATAGCAAGATAGAAGGATAGATAGATAGACGGATGGATAGATAGATTGACGGAAAGATGGATAGATGGACGATGGATGGATTGATGGATAGAAATATAGATAGATATATGGATAGAGGGATGATAGATCGTTAAATGGATGGGTATATGGATAGATGGATGGATAGATGGATGATGGATGGATTGATGGATAGAAATATAGATACATATATGGATAGAGGGATGATAGATCATTAAATGGATGGATAGATGGATGGATAGATGGATGATGGAAGGATTGATGGATATAAATATAGATAGATACATGTATAGAGGGATGATAGATCATTAAATGGATGGATAGATGGATGGATAGATGGATGATGGAAGGATTGATGGATAGAAATATAGATAGATATATGGATAGAGGGATGATTGATCGTTAAATGAATGGATAGATGGATAGCAAGATAGAAGGATAGATAGATGGATGGATAGATGGTTAAATGGATGGATGAATAGATGGATAGATGGATGGATGTGCTATTCATCCCTCGGGCAGATGTGTTTGTAGCAGCAGAAAACATGTTTACAATATATACAGTGCAATAAAACAGCAGCATGGCTCAGGCAGGTGCATTTGACTTGATCTGCATATTTCTCTTCTCCAATTTTTAAACCTTCATGCTTTTTGCACTTTTGTATATTTTAGGATACATTTGTGATTACCATTATATTTTCGGTTGACACTGTTTGCTAAATAGCTGATATTGTCCCTTTGGATTCCTGGACTTTGAGTGTACAATACAGTTTGAACCACCATGTCTACGTGGTGTTTGAGATGTCTTCACATATGTGGAGCAACAACGACCTCCATCCTCATCGTTTGGATCCAAGAGGACGTCGGCTTTTCCCTGCCTTGGATTGTTTTCAGTCCCCCGTTCATCCATCGCACATGAAAGATATCGTGGGCTGATCTCGATTCTCTTCAAGACTATTGGCAGTTTTCGTCATCCTATTGACCCCCATAACTCAGCAAAGATAGCCCTACAGCATACAGTATGTTCCATCCCATAGAAAGAGGCCAGTGACACATTTATTTGAATCATTCACTCAGAGCGTGTCAATCTGTAACAAGTAACAAGTATTATATTGAAATAGTTGCAAAGACCTGCGATAAGCACATTTCTGTCGGATTAGGCAGAAGAAGAAATAGATTTTTGAAACATGGCTGTGATTGGTTGATGGCAATGCTTGGAGGATGATCCTGAACGCATCGTCTCAACGCGCCGGTAAGCTCCGCAGCTACAGCATGTCTCTTCCTTCTCTCCCTCTCTTTCCGTCTTGCTCAGTGTGTCTCATGTATAGTTATCTCCCTGCCTCCCTTAATGATAAAGGTACATGCAACAAGTGCAGTTTATTTGCTAGGTTGGAGGCAGGTCTAAGTGGGTTAGATGCACGGCTCCGCGCCATCGAAACTCAGCCAGCTATGCTAGTTAGCCCGCCCTCTCCCGTAGCCGGTGCGGAGCCACAGGTAGCTACTAGCTCTTCCCCGGCAGCGCCTGGCCAGCCAGGAGGATGGGTAACTGTTCGCAAGAGTGGTAAGTCTATACAGAAGCCTGCTGTGCACCAACCACTTCACGTTTCGAACCACTTTTCCCTGCTCAGCGACACACCCGCTGAGGAGAACACCCTGGTTATCGGGAGCTCTATAGTCAGGAACGTGAAGATAGCGAAGCCGCGGACCAGGGTAGTGTGCCTCCCGGGGGCCAGAGCGGGCGACGTGGAGTCTTGTTTGAAGCTGCTGGCTAAGGATGAGCGTAGGTACAGTCAGATTGTAATACATGCCGGTGGTAACGCGCCGAGCCCGTGGGTCGGAAGTCAGTAAAATGAATGTGGAATCGGTGTGTGCTTATGCCAAGACGTTGTCGGACACCGTAATTTTCTCTGGCCCTCTCCCAAATTTGAAAACTGACGAATTATATAGCCGTATGTCGTCTTTCAACCGCTGGCTGTCGAAGTGGTGCCCAGCAAATAAGGTGGGCTACGTAGACAACTGGAAGACTTTCTGGGAAAACCTGATCTGATGAGGAGGGCGGCGTCCATCCCACGTTGGAAGCGCGTCTCATTTCTGCGAATATGACCACGTTGATCACCGCACCTAATCCATGACAATCCGGGGTTCAGATCAGGAAACGGGAGCAGAGTTGTAGTTTAACACCCTTCTCTGCTCTTCTTGTCAAGCAGTTACCCATCCATTACTCTAGAATAGAGACTGTGAAGACTGTGTCTGTCCCACGGCCACTTAAATTAAATAAATCTAAAGTAAACACAAGAGGAGTCGTACACAATAACCTTATACAAGTTAACACCATTATTTCAGCAGTGCAACAAAACAGGACTATTAAATGTGGTCTCCTAAATATTAGATCTCTGTCATCTAAAGCTGTGTTACTAAATGATTTAATAACAGATAATCACATTGATTTATGTTGTCTAACTGAAACCTGGCTGCGCCATGAAGCATATGTCTGCCTAAATGAGTCGACTCCTCCAAGTCATGTTAATACTCACATTCCTCGAGACACCGGTCGAGGAGGTGGAGTAGCAGCCATCTTTGACTCGAGCCTTTTAATAAATCCTAAACCTAAATTAAATTACTACTCATTTGAAAGCCTTGTTCTTAGTCTTTCACATCCAACCTGGAAAACATTACAGCCGATTCTATTTGTGATTCTGTACCGCCACCGGTCCATATTCAGAGTTTATATCAGAATTTTCAGAATTTATATCAAGTTTGGTTCTTAAAACTGATAAAGTTATTATTGTAGGAGATTTTAATATTCATGTGGATGTTGATAATGATTGCCTAGGTACTGCATTCATCTCATTGTTGGACTCGATCGGCTTTCGTCAGAGAGTATAGAAACCCACTCACAGCTTTGGCCACATGCTTGATCTTGTTCTTACATATGGCGTTGACATTGAGCATTTGAAGGTCTTCCCACAGAATCCTCTTCTGTCAGACCACAGCCTTATAACTTTTGAGTTTATACTACCGGAGTGTACACCGCTAGTCAAAAGTTTCTACACCAGATGTCTAACTGACAGTGCTGTAGCTAAATTTAAAGAAGCGATTCCTTCTGCACTTGATTCAATACCATGTCTCAATATAACAGAGGACTCCTGGTCTAACTTTAGTCCGTCCCAGATTGATCATCTTGTTGATAGTGCCACAGGCTCACTGAGAATGACACTGGACTCGATAGCCCCTCTGAAGAAGAAGACAGTGAGGAAGAGAAGGTTTGCTCCCTGGTATAACCCTCAAACCCGTAAACAAAAGCAAACGTCACGAAAGCTTGAAAGCATTTGGCGTTCAACTAATCGGGAAGAATCCCGCTTAGTTTGGCGAGATAGTCTTAAAACTTATAAGAAGGCCCTCCGCAATGCCAGAGCAGAATATTACTCATCAGTAATAGAGAAGAATAAGAACAACCCTAGGTTTCTCTTTAGCACTGTAGCCAGGCTGACAGAGAGTCACAGCTCTGTGGAGCCCAGTATTCCTATAGACCTCAGGAGTAATGACTTTATGAACTTCTTCAATGAGAAGATTTTAACTATTAGGGACAAGATTAATAATCTCTTGCCCTTAACCAGTGCCAATCTGTCCTCAAGTGGAATGGCTTTGGAAACCCCTGTATGTCCTGGTATATATTTAGATGGCTTTTCTCCCATCAACCGTGACCAATTATCTTTAATGGTTTCTACTTCTAACACGTCTACCTGTCTCTTGGACCCTATCCCGACTAGGCTGCTTAAAGACGTTTTGCCTTTAATTGGCAGCTCTCTTTTGGATATTATTAATGTGTCTTTGTTAACAGGCCACGTACCACATTCCTTCAAAGTAGCTGTAATTAAACCTCTCCTGAAGAAGCCCACTCTGGATCCAGAGGTTTTGGCTAACTACAGACCGATCTCTAACCTCCCTTCCTCTCTAAGATCCTTGAGAAAGTGGTCGCAAATCAGTTGTGTGACTTTCTACATCAGAATAGTTTATTTGAAGAGTTTCAGTCAGGATTTAGAAAACACAGCACCGAGACAGCACTGGTGAAGATTACGAATGACCTCTTAATGGCAGCAGATAAAGGACTTCTCTCTGTACTGGTCTTGTTAGACCTTAGTGCTGCATTCGACACCATTGACCATAACATCCTATTACAGAGACTGGAGCAGTCGATTGGTATTTCAGGCACCGCCCTAAGTTGGTTTAAATCCTATTTATCAGATCGATCTCAGTTTGTATTTGTAAACGATGAAGCCTCAATGACCACCAACGTTAGTCACGGAGTTCCACAAGGTTCTGTGCTTGGACCAATTCTATTTACCTTATACATGCTTCCTTTGGGCAATATTATCAGGAAACGCTCTATAAACTTTCATTGTTATGCAGATGATACTCAACTATATCTATCGATAAAACCAGAGGAGACTAACCAACTCACTAAAATTCAAGCATGTCTTAGTGACATAAAAACATGGATGACCGGCAACTTCTTGATGTTAAACTCAGACAAAACCGAAGTAATTCTACTCGGCCCTGAGCACCTCAGAGATCAATTATCTGGTGATGTGATTTCTGTAGATGGCATTACTCTAGCATCCAACACCACTGTAAAGAATCTCGGCGTTATCTTTGATCGGGACTTGTCCTTTAACTCCCACATAAAGCAAATCTCAAGGACTGCATTCTTCCATCTACGTAATATTTCAAAAATCAGGCACATCTTGTCTCAAAAAGATGCAGAGAAATTGGTTCACGCGTTCGTTACTTGAGACTGGATTACTGCAACTCCTTATTATCAGGCTGCACTAATAAATCTCTTAGGTCCCTCCAGTTGATCCAGAATGCTGCAGCTCGTATTCTCACTAAAACTAAGAAAAGAGATCACATTACTCCTGCACTAGCTGCTCTGCACTGGCTCCCTGTAAAATCAAGAATCACTTTTAAAATTCTTCTCTTAACTTACAAAGCCTTAATTGGTGATGCACCATCATATCTTAAAGAGCTTGTAGTACTGTCGCCCCACCAGAGAGCTGCGCTCACTAAATGCGGGGCTACTTGTAGTTCCGAGTCTTAAAATGTAAAATGGGAGCCAGAGCCTTTAGTTATCAAGCTCCTCTTTTATGGAACCAGCTTCCACCTTCAGTCCGGGAGGCAGACACAGTCACCACATTCAAGAGTAGACTGAAGACTTTCCTCTTTGACAGAGCTTATAGTCAGGGCTGAATCAGGTTTGCCCTGGTCCAGCCCCTGGATATGCTGGTATAGGCTTATAGCTGCTGGGGATGTTTAGGATGCACTGAGCACCTCTCTCCTCTTTTCTTTCTCCTATGGATGAATCTTCATCTCTCCATCACACATGGCTTTCTCCCCGGAGTCCTTCTGACTTCACGTCTCATGGGGTCATCGGACCCTATGAGACGGCATAGATTCCATCTGCTGATGGACCTTCGATGGTTGGATCGTGAGTTCCTGTCGCCAGCTGTGCCACTGCCCTGCTGGGACTCCGCCCACTCCTCCACTCGGGAGGTCTCCAAACTCTCCATCGTGGAATATGCCTAAATATGAACTATTGATAAACTCTGTCAGATTCCTTGAATGTATTTTAACTCTAAATATGTCCTTCTGTACACATTACATCTATTGCATCTGTCCATCCTGGAGAGGGATCCTCCTCTGTTCTCTCCTGAAGGTTTCTTCCCTTTTTTTCCCCCTGAAGGGTTATTTGGGAGTTTTTCCTGGTCCGATGTGAGGTTTTGGGGCAGGGATGTCTATGTGTACAGATTGTAAAGCACTCTGAGACAAATTTGTAATTTGTGAAACTGGGCTATACAAATAAACTGAATTGAATTGAATTGAATGATCCAGGAATTGATCGTACTTGGCTAAACCTTCAATGAATCACTTGCAAGAAAAGGCGCCAAAAACATCTGTGTGTGTTTCTGAAAAATACACTGAGGACGTAAACAACTGAAGCAAAACAAATAGAATGTTTGTTTAGAAACATGATATTTATTGTACCTTCTCTGTTACTTCTACCTGGAGATTTCAGGTATTCATTCATGTGTGTGTGTGTGTGTGTATGGAAAAAGGCCCCCGTGGAAACACAGAAAAAAAATCAATGTAAATTGGAAACACACTCATTAAAGGTGTGTGTGTGTGTGTGTGTGTGTGTGTGTGATGCCCCAGGGTAGGGCTCAGGTGGTGTTTGGTTGCCTATGTACCTCTACACGCTACTGCACACGCACTGTCAGTCCCATGATGCACTTGTGCAAACAGCTCGTCCAGGAGAGTCAGGGACCAGGAGAGTCAGAGACCAGGAGAGTCAGAGACCAGAAGAGTCAGAGACCAGGAGAGTCAGGGACCAGGAGAGTCAGAGACCAGGAGAGTCAGGGACCAGGAGAGTCAGGGACCAGGAGAGTCAGGGACCAGGAGAGTCAGAGACCAGGAGAGTCAGGGACCAGGAGAGTCAGAGACCAGGAGAGTCAGGGACCAGGAGAGTCAGAGACCAGGAGAGTCAGGGACCAGAAGAGTCAGAGACCAGGAGAGTCAGGGACCAGGAGAGTCAGAGACCAGGAGAGTCAGGGACCAGAAGAGTCGGAGACCAGAAGAGTCAGGGACCAGGAGAGTCAGGGACCAGGAGAGTCAGAGACAAGGAGAGTCAGAGACCAGGAGAGTCAGAGACCAGGAGAGTCAGAGACCAGAAGAGTCAGAGACCAGAAGAGTCAGAGACCAGGAGAGTCAGAGACCAGGAGAGTCAGAGACCAGAAGAGTCAGAGACCAGGAGAGTCAGAGACCAGGAGAGTCAGATACCAGGAGAGTCAGAGACCAGGAGAGTCGGAAAACACATTATTGCGAATAAAAGTTAGAGAAGCATCAGCTAATAATCTGAATGCAGAGAAAACTAATTCCACTTTCAGTAAAGGCAATATACTCTAATCTACTCATTGAGCAGACTATACACCTGGAGCCTCAGAACATAACACATTAACTCACACTGTGTGTGTGTGTGTGTGTCCTGATTGTACATCCAGTTCTTAATGAAGGTCTCTAATAAACCGCCTTTGGCAATTGTGAATTAAATCAACTAATAAATGCCGAACCAGCAGATACTGTGAGAGGAAGTGAACTTCAGCCCGAGGCCGAGTGCCCGGACGCTCCCTGAATGCCTCTGATTACTAATCAGGACGGCAGGATTAAAATGCTCCACAGCATTCGGTGATATTCTCGTTGTTTTTATGGAGTCTGAAGGTGACGGAGATATAATTATGAGCTTTTGCAGTGTGTGATTATAATCAGTTGATACATGTATCAACGTAAGTACTCTATTGACATCCATTGTTAGATTTATTTATTCTACCTTTAATTAAATAATAAGTGTGTTCTACCCTCTGGTAGCAAATAACAATGGGTAGGAAACTAGGATGTAAAAGGTGTCTTTTGTTGTTCTGGGATCAACTCACAGAGGCCTTTTGAGGAGAGGACATTTAAACTGTTAACGCCTGTCATTATTAAGGCCTGTATAGACCCTATATCTAAAATAATACATGTGTTGAGAGACCTCTGGTCACACAGATAGATATCACCTGAGCCACATTCTCTGAGATGAGAATACCCAGCCATTATGAAATGAATCCCCCCCCACAGCGGGCCCCTGTGCTCCCTCTGTGCGGTGCTAACGGGATTAGCCTGACGCGGCAGCCTGCTGATGAATAGCCCGCCGTATGTGTGAGGTAACGTGTTGGCGAGCGCTGGCCCCGGGCATCCATCAGAACCGCCCCCCCTGCCTGGCGCTGGCACCGAGGCTGCCGAGGGAAGGAGAACCGCACGTGCTGGTATCTCATGTACCGGTGTTCGATCAGTTCATGCTACTTGTCGAGAACGGCTACCTTGTGGTATTGCGCATGCGCCGAGTCGGTTTTCAGAGTTTGTTTGACACGCCCATAATGTTTTGCCACCCTGTCGATGCACGTCTGATAACGGGGAGTGACATCCTCAAAATCTCGATTATTTCCCTAGTTAAAAGTACATTCAGCATGTATATTGTACAGGTAGTAATAATATGTAGTAATGACATGTAGATTAATGAGTGATAAGCAGTTACTATTTCTTTTGTGTCAACAAATTATTGTAAACATGAGTTTGATCACATTATCATAATAAAGCACTGGTATATTATTAGAGTATTTATTGTTGAAGATAAACACTTTAACAGTGAAAAGTGAAACATTGAACTTTGAAAGAAAAGCATATTTTGATAGTACAATAACATCCTATCAGATAGGGTACAATGAATCGATACACACCTATCGGTTTATGCAGAGGTAGCAAATTCTGACAAGGCAGCAAAAAAATGACAGAACACCGGGATTATTCTGGATTATGTTCAAATAGGGTGACCAGATTTGAGTTTGTGAAAAAGAGGACAATTCGGCATAACTCCCTGTCTGTTTTGTGATATACATGCCTAAAAGGGGGATCATTTTCGTATATCTGGCAACACTGAGATCAGTCGACCAATGACTGTTCAGGTGGAACGTAAGGGAGATACCATTTACAAAACGTGTAAGGGGTAAAAACTAGTTTGTGAAAACCCAGAGAAAAGCAAATATCCGACGAAGCAAAATCCAGGACGTTTTTGGAAACCCTGCCGGACGCTTTTTTTGGGTCTCAAAAAGAGGACATGTCCGGGGAAAACCGGACGTCTGGTCACCCTATAGTTCAAAGCCATGCAACATCTGTATTAACATGTTAACAACGTTCTTTTTCCACACAGCAGCCCAGGACAATCAATTTGTATTCTGCCTTCAAAATAAAAGTAAAAGCGATGTATTCGTAAAGCTCCAATGCGGCATTCGGAGCCGGCTGAACCTGCTGCTGCTGTGGGTTTCCCTCTCCGCAGAATAATAGAGTACAGAAACAACTTTACTTCAGAAATGTCAAAAATCGGAAACCTCCAAATTAAAAGATTTTACATGTAAATAATATGAGCCAGATCAAAGAAGAAGCCCTATGAAGACGGAGAACATGAGGGACGCTGATTCAGAGATGACTCGGGTGGCAAAGGGCCAGAGCCCCCCCCCCCCCCCACACACACACACACACATCATATTGATCTCGGCACACAGATGAGAATCAGTACTCTGTGAGCGGATATGTCAGAGAGCTAAACGACGTCTGTTCACCTCGTTCCGCCCTCTCTCCGCCCGGATCAGCGCTTTCTTCCTCTGTCTCATCTAATTTTTGGAGGTTATTTTTAACCAAGTATGGCTTGGAATAGCTCACTTCCTGAAATGGAAATTTGGGATGAACACAATGGGAACTTGGCTCCATCACTGTCACCACCTGAGGGAATAAGTGAGTCATGTAACCTCAACATAAAGGACTGCAGTCACACCAGAGGGGGTGTGTGTGGGGGGGGGGGGGACACTTTTCCATCTCCATCTTTGATCTCACTTTATTACATTCTTTACCAATATTTCATTATGCAATTGTCGTTCCTTCAGTGATGGGAAGCATATGGCCTTTGCTTATATGTTCCCATTAGAGAGTCATAACTTCCAAGCAGGGCTCGCCGGCCTTCTCCAAGACAGCAGCGCCATTAATCAAACTGTTACACCAAGAAGGGTTTTCTCCCACTCGAGCAAATACATCTCTATAAACAGACACGGCCGCGCTCTGTGTTTACATCCGATCAGGTTACACATGTCGCACAGCAACGGACGGAGGGATGTCGAAAAGTAACTGAAGTAGTTTCATACTTACACTGTGTTGATCTGCACTGCACACATTTCATTTACACTACACACATACACACACTTTGCATTTTGCACACTATCTAGATATATATATATATATATTTTTTTTATTTTATTTTACAGTGCTGTATTACATATATGTTGTGTATATATACATATATATGTTATTTTATTTTGTATTTTATATTTCACTTTGCACACTTTACTTTATGCACAGTCACTCACTTTCTTTCTTATACTTATATTTTATTGTGTTTAGTTTTATCGGTGCTGCTACAAATTTCCTCTTGGGGATTAATAAAGTATATTTCTATTCTATTCTTCTAGTTGTTAGAAGACCAGTTTAAAACACGCTGTGCTATAATATCACTTTATGAAGTGGTTATGGCTGATGTAGAATCGATATACCATTGAGAACAATGAAGCCAGTTCCTTTTTTACAGGAATACGGCGGCTCTAGTTCACATGGTACCATCACAACATACTTAATGTTGATGATGCAGCCCTTTTCTACTTTTAGGCCAATAAAGAAAAGTAAAAAAACGGATTCATTTATTCGCTATAGAACTCTATTCAGGCACAGAAGAGTTAAAGCTTTTCATATCAGTATATTGTTTATTGATTTTCATTCTATATAAATATGTATGAAAAAAAGTGTACCAAAATAAAAGATGTTAAAGCAGAGCTTAGAGTCACACAGGAGCTGAGGCCCTCAGAAGACGTTCCACAGGTGTTCTGCTGAGTCTTTGCTTCATTTCCTTCCAGAGCCGTCCCCAATAGGACTCCTCCCCCATGCACACGCCACCAATAAGACTCCTCCCCCATGCACAAGCCACCAATAGGACTCCTCCCCCATGCACACGCCACCAATAAGACTCCTCCCCCATGCACAAGCCACCAATAGGACTCCTCCCCCATGCACAAGCCACCAAGAGGACTCCTCCCCCATGCACACGCCACCAATAGGACTCCTCCCCCATGCACACGCCACCAATAAGACTCCTCCCCCATGCACAAGCCACCAATAGGACTCCTCCCCCATGCACACACCACCAATAAGACTCCTTCCCCATGCACAAGCCACCAAGAGGACTCCTCCCCCATGCACAAGCCACCAAGAGGACTCCTCCCCCATGCACAAGCCACCAAGAGGACTCCTCCCCCATGCACAAGCCACCAAGAGGACTCCTCCCCCATGCGTACGCCACCAAGAGGACTCCTCCCCCATGCGTACGCCACCAATAGGACTCCTCCCCCATGCACAAGCCACCAAGAGGACTCCTCCCCCATGCACAAGCCACCAAGAGGACTCCTCCCCCATGCACAAGCCACCAAGAGGACTCTTCCCCCATGCACAAGCCACCAAGAGCCTCATCCGCTTCACCCTCACAGCAGCAGACAAACACAGCGGGCCGTAATCAGGGGAAACACCGCAACAAGAGCCCTGGAGATGTGTCCGGAGACCAGAGACCCTTATATGGTCACGACAAAGTCCTCCTCCCTTCAGGTAGCCATGAAGGGAGCTCAAGAATCCAATCGGCAGTTCAAACATGCATGTCTGCGTGGCCAAAGTGGAAGAAATTGAGAAATCCCAGTGTCACCGAGGGGAGAAAACGCCCATTGACTGCTGATCATTGCTCTTCCTGTGCGTTGTGTTCTTATTGTCTAATTTATTTGTTTTTTGGGGGGTTTGATTTGTTACATATACATCCCCTCGCTGATAAACCCCCACAACCGATGAACTGAAGATTACATTCCATTACATTACATCACGTCATTTAGCAGACGCTTTTATCCAAAGCGACTTACAATAAGTTCATTTCAACCTAGAGTACAAACTAAGAACAACAAGAATACAGAAAGTAACATTTCCTCAACATAGTCAAACTATAAAAGTACCATAATAAGAGCTATTTCAAGTGCTACTAAAGTGCAAATCTGTGTTTTAATCCAGATATAGTTGAAAAAGGGCACGTAGCGGTGCTGAGCTCAGCGGGAAGACATTTAAACGTGAGCACAGTTGTGTGAGAGGAAAGGAAACTCCGGGGACAGGAAACAGAATCCAAAACACACAGCATCCAAAAGAAAGAGCGACCAGTTCAACAAGCCAGTCCTCTGCTTCCCAGTCACAATAATACACGCTTGAGCCAGGGGGTCAAAGGTGAGGAGTTCACGCTCTGGAACCAGCTCAGATTCAGCCCACAAGTCCCACGAGCTGCTGGACGGCCGAGAGTCTTTAAAGTGGCGGATGTGTTCCTCCGTGTGACCGTGACACACAACACTAGGTGTGTCTATCATTCATGCTACCCTATCAAAATATGCTACCCCATATATATTTCAATTTAGCATTCTTACATGAATGCATGTTATTGTTCTATCACAATATGCTTTTCTTTCAAAGTTCAATGTTTCACTTTTCACTGTTAAAGTGTTTATCTTCAACAATGAATACCCTAATAATAAACCAGTGCTTTATTATGATAATGTGAACAAACTCATGTTTACAATAATTTGTTGACATAAAAAGACGTTACATGCTGAATGTAATTTGTATTTAGGCCAAAAGTCTAAATAATCGGGATTTTGAGGATGTCACTCCCCGTTATCAGACGTGCATCGACAGGGTTGCAAAACATTATGCGCAATACCACAAGGTAGCAGTTCTCGACAAGTAGCATGAAATGATAGAACAGCGGCTCAGTTTGAATGGATTTGTGCCGCTGGAGGCTGAACGCTGTGGCCTGGAGGTCAGGCAGACCTCTGACGTCGTGTTTGGCTTACATGCAGCAACACTGTCAGGCTAAAAGTCTCACTTACATTCAGACAGGAACAGGTCTGCCAAATAAAACACACACACACACACACACACACACACACACACACACACACACACACAACACTATCGTGTGTAGTTGTGCTTGTGGTCTATTCGGCACACTCACCCCATGGCTTTGGAAAGAAGTCCTTCTGGATCTGCTGATGAGCCTCTGCAGCTTCAACACACTTGTGTGCACACACACACACGCACATGCACACACACACATACACACACACACACACACACACACACACGTGGGAGTCCAACAGGGGGTTTCCTCCTCTGTCTCTTAAGTGGTATCCTTTTTTGGAATTGTAAAAAAAAAAGAGTTTTATAAAATGAGTGAGAGAACCGCAGACGGGATCCTCATAATTGTTCCCTACGTTTCACAGTCGGGACCTTCACTACTCTACCTCCAATCCTCCTTTTTTACTCGCTCGCTCCCTCTCCTCCTCCTCCTCCTCCTGGCGGGAGGCGGTCCAGACCTGTATTCTGCCCTCTTGCTTTAAACAAATCAGTGCATGAATGTGTCAGGATGTTATACAATTGAAGGATTGTTTTTGGCCCCAAAGAAGTGGCTGCAGAGACCAGTTAACACACACACACACACACACACACACACACACACACACACACACACACACACACACACACACACACACACACACACACACACACACACACACACTCACGCACACACACGTGTTAATGGTTCCTTAAAGATGCTCACAGATCAATAATCAGTAATAAAGCATGCACACCTTCACGGTGTCCAGTGGGCGGCACATGACCACGTTACAACTTCCTGCACGCAAACAGATAAAGAAGAAGAAGAAGAAGAAAAGGAACAACTGGAGGAAATTAAACTTTTCTTGTGAACTTGATTAATTTATTTGTATTCCCTCTAAAGATCAAAGCAAAATATTTTTTTATGAATGTAAATTGATGGCTACTGGTTTGAGAGAGAGCGAGAGAGACTGGTCTGCCATCATCAGGCCCCGGGGTCAAATGATAAATATACATATATATATATATATGTTTATATAATCATACATATATACATACATGTGTGTGTATGTATATATTTAAAATATACATATATTTAGTTGGAATGCTTCAGCAGTCCAACTATTGTTCTTGTAAGCTTTATTTAAACTTTTTATTATTCTTATTTAATTTATTCCGTACCAGAAACACTTTTCATATTTCAAATGTTTCAAATGTTTGTATCTTTAAATACTTTAATGCTATTTTTAATTTATCAGATCCTATGGAGAAAATATTGAACTTACAGCTTACAGTATCTCCATATTTTCTGAAAATTCACAAAAAACAGGCTCCGCCTACGTCACAAAAAACAGACTTCTGTAGGCGTGTAGGTCTTTGTGTGTGTGTGTGTGTGTGTGTGTGTGTGTGTGTGTGTGTGTGTGTGTGTGTGTGTGTGTGTGTGTGTGTGTGTGTGTGGGGGGGGGGTACACTGTCTTTGTTCTCAGCAGATTGAAGCAGATGAAAAAGCTGCTTCAAAGGTCAGTGAAGGTTCAGACAGGACGGGAATAGAACCGACAACCAGGTCTTTATCTTCGGCTCCATTGAGCTTGTTTACAAAACACCGTCCAGTTCCGATGGAACAGCTGTTCTCTATTCAGAAGCTCTCCGGACCCGTTGGACACTGAAGGTTTGATGTGCTTGATCATTCTAATTATTAAGTTTGCTGATGAAATCGGCTCTGAAACTTATCTCAATGACATATTTGGAAAGCTGAATTAATTTAATCGTCATCTTCTAGGAGAGAGCAGCAGCTTCCTCCGTTACAGACCAGTGTGATCAAGTGATTATTGATTGAGTGAATTTGAACTAATACTGATACAACTTGATGGCTCACACATATCTGTACTCATTTTGTTCTGCACTGGTTGCACCTTCACGTTTTAAAAAGATATTTAGTGTGTGAAGAGTCACAAAAAGTTATTATTTCAATAAAAAATTAGCATAGACCATTAATTAAAAATGTTGTTGGGGAAGTGGGGTGCAAACATTTTCTTTCCTCTGAACTGGGGCACGACAGAAACAGTTTAAGAACCACTCAGTTGGCCAGTGTTCCCTCGTGAGAGTTGAACTGTTGATCCTTCTTCATGGTACTAGATTTCTTTCTGAGCTTTTGACTGCATCAAACTGCTGACTGTTATGACCCAGAGCCACGGGAATTGTTGTTGTTGTTCACCGCCCTGCCTGAGGGGGGCACTGTGACTCCTCTCTGTACTGGTCTTGTTAGACCTTAGTGCTGCATTCGACACTATTGACCATGACATCTTATTACAGAGACTGGAGCAGTCGATTGGCATTTCAGGCACCGCACTAAGTTGGTTTAAATCCTCTGTTCCTCTTTTTCCTTTCTCTTTTTTCCCTGTGAAGGTTTTTTTCTATTTCTTGGGAGTTTTTCCTGATCCAATGTGAGGTCCTGGGACAGAGATGTCTGTGTGTACAGATTGTAAAGCCCTCTGAGGTAAATTTGAATTTCTGATATTGGGCTGTACAAAATAAACACAATTAAATGTAATTGAAATACCTGTGTAACCCAATGATTGGCTCATAGAGGCAAATAATATCATTCTTGATAAACAAACGGGTCATGGAAGTCCACTTCCTGTTTTGATTGCCATACCGGACTGTGTGTACGACATGGATGACTGTACACCGTAACACAGTTTATTACTTTTATTATAAATATACGTGTTAATTTATTGTTGTTGAAATACCAGTCAAAGACTCAACTATTTGATGTGGTATTTTTTTCCAACAGAACTTGACTAGTCCATAAACTTTGGTGACAATTATTCAAATAGAGCCACAGGTTACATCATCTACATCTGGCTTATACGCCTGGACACTGAGACATGATTATGAAACATAACCAATAACATTAACTCAACGCTGCCATCATGTGGCCAAAGCTTGACAAACAGGAGACTCGCACCCCGATGGGACACATTGTAAATTATATACAGGACTGTCTCAGAAAATTAGAATATTGTGATAAAGTTCTTTATTTTCTGTAATGCAATAAAAAAACCAAAATGTCATGTATTCTGGATTCATTACAAATCAACTGAAATATTGCAAGCCTTTTATTCTTTTAATATCTTTGGACATTTTCAAATGTTTGATTTTGTTTTGCTGTTATAAATCTTTTTTTTTTACTTGGTCTGAGGAAATATTCTAATATTTAGAGATAGGATATTTGAGTTTTCTTAAGCTGTAAGCCATAATCAGCAATATTAAAAGAATAAAAGGCTTGCAATATTTCACTTGATTTGTAATGAATCCAGAATGCATGACATTTGTTTTTTTAAATTGCATTACAGAAAATAAAGAACTTTATCACAATATTCTAATTTTCTGAGACAGCGCACGCACGCACACACGCACACACACACACACACACACCTTTAATTTTTTTTGCTAAAATTAATTTTATTTCTCATTAATGTACTCGGCAACCCATCTCGACAGAAAAAAATAAATGTATTAATCTTAAGTATAAGTATTTCAGACCCTTTGCTGTGATGCTCATATTCAACTCACATGCTGTCCATTTCTTCTGATCCTCCATGAGAATGAGACGTCTACTCCTTCATTGGAGTCCAGCTGTGTTCAAATAAACTGGCTGGACTTGAGGAGCGCCGCACACCTACATAGAGACCATGTGACCATGTGACATCAGCTGTTACAAGAGGAGCTACAGTCATGGTTCACTACACCGCTTCAGCAACTACATTACATGTTTGATGAATAAATCTGTTTTATAATCTCTGCTTCCATTCTTTTAAACTTAATGTTTCTACATTTATTAAGACAAACTTCTGTAACATCTGGTAAACTGGTGTTTATTATCCAATCAGCAGACTTATGGAGCGTGTTCATAAGGAGCTCAAGATGTCCTGATTGGCTGGGGGGGGGGGGGGGGCCAGAACTAGACCCTCGGACTCATGTGGACCGGTCCTCATGTGGTCTTGTCAGACATCTTGTTTACGGCACCAAAATCAATGAATACAATTTTACTTTACATTTCACTTCTGATCAAATATGTATTCTGGGTTGTTTTATTAAAAAAAAAAAGCCAAATTCTCCTTTGATCCTTTTTAATTTCATAGGACATACAACAAGTCCCAGCTGACCAGAGATGCTGCGGTCACTTGGACAGAGCAGCCAGCTGCTTGGCTCTGCGAGCCGCTCCCGACTTCCTCTTGGCTTTGGGCTTCATGAGGGGCCGCTGGGGGCCCGGCTTGCCTCCTTTTCTCTTGGCCCCGGCCCGTTGGCTAAAGGAGAAGAACACCAGAACATTGACGTTATTGTTGCAGTGACGGCGTCCAAAGACGGCGCCCAACAGGAAGCGGTGAACTCACCCCAGGCGGTGCGTGTCCTTGAGGGAGCAGGCGCTGCGCTTGTGCTCCATGCTGCCGCAGTTGAAGCATCCCTGCTGGCCTGGAGTCTGACCACAGGGGTGGTCAGGGAGCGCACAGCGGCCGCAGCGCTGGCAGTGCTTCCAGGCTGAGAGGACAGAGGTGTGCACGTGAGACGGAGATCAAGAGGCGTGCACGTTAACGGGGACGGAGATAAAGAGGGGTGCACGTTAACGGGGACAGAGATAAAGAGGCGTGCACGTTAACGGGGACAGAGATAAAGAGGCGTGCACGACGATAAGGACGGAGAGAAGCGGCGTGCACGTTAACGGGGACAGAGATAAAGAGGCGTGCACGTTAACGGGGGACGGAGATAAAGAGGCGTGCACGTTAACGGGGACGGAGATAAAGAGGCGTGCACGTTAACGGGGACAGAGATAAAGAGGCGTGCACGTTAACGGGGGACGGAGATAAAGAGGCGTGCACGTTAACGGGGACGGAGATAAAGAGGCGTGCACGTTAACGGGGACAGATAAAGAGGCGTGCACGTTAACGGGGGACGGAGATAAAGAGGCGTGCACGTTAACGGGGACGGAGATAAAGAGGCGTGCACGTTAACGGGGACGGAGATAAAGAGGCGTGCACGTTAACGGGAGACGGATAAAGAGGCGTACACGTTAACGGGGACAGAGATAAAGAGGCGTGCACGTTAACGGGGGACGGAGATAAAGAGGCGTGCACGTTAACGGGAGACGGAGATCAAGAGGCGTGCACGTTAACGGGAGACGGATAAAGAGGCGTACACGTTAACGGGGGACGGAGATAAGCGTGCACGTTAACGGGAGACGGATAAAGAGGCGTGCACGTTAACGGGGGACGGAGATAAAGAGGCGTGCACGTTAACGGGAGACGGAGATCAAGAGGCGTGCACGTTAACGGGAGACGGATAAAGAGGCGTACACGTTAACGGGGGACGGAGATAAAGAGGCGTGCACGTTAACGGGGGACGGAGATCAAGAGGCGTGCACGTTAACGGGAGACGGTTAAAGAGGCGTGCACGTTAACGGGGGACGGAGATAAAGAGGCGTGCACGTTAACGGGGGACGGAGATCAAGAGGCGTGCACGTTAACGGGAGACGGTTAAAGAGGCGTGCACGTTAACGGGGACAAAGATAAAGAGGCGTGCACGTTAACGGGGACAAAGATAAAGAGGCGTGCACGTTAACGGGAGACGGTTAAAGAGGCGTGCACGTTAACGGGGACAAAGATAAAGAGGCGTGCACGTTAACGGGAGACGGTTAAAGAGGCGTGCACGTTAACGGGGACAGAGATAAAGAGGCGTGCACGTTAACGGGAGACGGAGATCAAGAGGCGTGCACGTTAACGGGAGACGGATAAAGAGGCGTGCACGTTAACGGGGGACGGAGATAAAGAGGCGTGCACGTTAACGGGAGACGGTTAAAGAGGCGTGCACGTTAACGGGAGACGGTTAAAGAGGCGTGCACGTTAACGGGGACAGAGATAAAGAGGCGTGCACGTTAACGGGAGACGGAGATCAAGAGGCGTGCACGTTAACGGGAGACGGATAAAGAGGCGTGCACGTTAACGGGGGACGGAGATAAAGAGGCGTGCACGTTAACGGGGGACGGAGATCAAGAGGCGTGCACGTTAACGGGAGACGGTTAAAGAGGCGTGCACGTTAACGGGAGACGGTTAAAGAGGCGTGACGAGTGCTGATGGAATCCGATGGAGACGTGTACCTACATGGTTTCACACATTTCTCACAGGTGGAGCAGTGCTTCCACTCTCGGCCGTCCTGCAGACAGAAGCACAGGTTGGAACACGCGTCTCCGTGGAGACAACAGAACATGGGCGTCTCCGTGGAGACAACAGAACATGGGCGTCTCCGTGGAGACAACAGAACATGGGCGTCTCCGTGGAGACAACAGAACATGGGCGTCTCCGTGGAGACAACAGAACATGGGCGTCTCCGTGGAGGCAGCAGCAGTGGTGTGGTTGTGCGTTCCTACCTTGGATGGACACACGTTGCACTTGGCACAGTGCTTGTTGAGGGACGACACGAACCTCTGACAGGCGGAGCACAGCCTGAGGGGGAGACACGGCCACGGGAGCTTTAACACGACTCCCAAACAGCAGCGGCCGGAGAAAAACTGTGCTGGTCATCAGAATCAGTTTTATTGGCCAAGTAAGTTGCACACACGAGGAATTTGACGTGGTAAAGTGGCTCTATACATTACAACACAAAACAATACAAAACAAAACAGTGCAACGGTTCAAGAGGTTTAAGAAAGTGACGTAAGAAAGTATATACATGGTGGAATGGCTATGTACAGTAGCCGTGGAACAGTTAGTGCAAGTGCATATATAAATATATAAATATACATGCTACAGTGAGTTAGCCGTTCAACAGTGAGACGGCGAGGGGAAAGAAACTGGTCTTGTGTCTGGAGGTTCTGGGGAACAGTGATCTGTAGCGTCTACCAGAGGGGAGGAGTTTAAATAGTTTGTGTCCGGGGTCATGCACGATACCTTTGAATATTGTTTGATTCTTTTTTGGTATCGCAATTGAAAGAAATGGTCAAAGAGTTATGTGTTGTATTGGCAATATAGATTTCTCTGATGCTTTCCCAGCTAAGATCGACACCTCCGCCTACCAGTCTGTCCAGATTGTCATTGCTTCATATTTGTATCCAATCAGACAGAATTATTCCCTAATTATGGACACAAATGGTTTTGAGGTCACACTGCCCGTTGACCCCCAAACTCTAATCATAAAAGACTGACAGTTATGAGTTCAAAAGGTCTGATCACACGTCAGACGACATTCACCGTTCAACCCAAACTCCTAACATGACAACAATGTGGAACACGGATGTCTTAAGTTGGTCATAATGTTGGATCGGAGCTCATACCTGTAGCCCTCGTCTTTGGGCAGCGCCACGTCTCGGGGGGAGATGTTGGTGAACAGTCTCACGGGAGTTTGCTTCCTTCCCGTCTTCCCGTGTTTATACAGAGGATGGTTGTCATAGTCCACCTGGAGGAAAACAACAAACAGCCGTCAACGATTGTCCACAACGGGCCACTGTCCCTTTAAGAGAAGCATCGTTGCTTTATAGTCTAATAACATTTAAAACAATCCATTAAACAACTGAACGACCGGCTTCTTGTCTGTTAGAAAGTGAATTAAACGAGTCAGAATGACGTTTCCAACATCTGGTTTTATTCAACTTCATATCGATAACATTTGAGCACGTCAGCCAGCTCCAACGTGACCGTGTGACGTTAGCCGTTAGCTCCTCCCACCACAGGGACGGTGGTGAAGCTCATGATGGCTCGGTGTACCTGGTAGTCCAGCATGGTGAAGGAGGGGAGACACTCCAGGATGCGAGGCTCAAAGAAGTATGGGAAGATCCACATCATGGGCATGTCCGTGGTACTGCAGTCTGGACACAACAACAACAACAACATTAGCTTCAAACCCTGGAGTGCCAGTATTAATTCTGTTTTTGTTATACGGTCAATACTCTGGTAGACAATGAATCAAAAGACTGATGAACTGTGACCACTACATTGGGGTGAAGTATTCACACTCGGGGTTCCTACACATGTTGACCGATGGATTTCCAGGACTTTTCCATGACATTTCCATGACTTTAAAACCAAATGTCCATGACCAAACTGAAATCTCGGTATAAACATGAACAATTTAGAACATGTTGCGTATTGAGAGCGTACGCTGGCTTAAATTTTGAGCGTCTTTCTTTAAAAAAACATTAATTATGTCAAACTCTGCATTAATGACCATGTGAATACAACAACATTTCCATGACTATTCCAAAACTTATGATTTAAGTTTTTTCCAGGACTTTTCCAGGCCTGGAAATGACCATTTAAAAATTCCAGGACTTTTCCAGGTTTTCCATGACCGTAAGAACCCTGCACACTTCATTGTCCTCTATGTTTTAAACTACCTCAATGCAAAAATGATTTCTTCTTGTGGAGCTACAAAGATCTGCCTGATGGCTCAACGAGGTCTGGATGGTGGAATATTCCGACTACCAACTATTCATATACTGTCATATTCATTGATTGTGTTGTTACTGTTATAATTTGTGTGTAATGATTCATTCCGGTCACATGACATCTAGTTCTGTCCATCCTGAAGATTTATTCCATATTTTTTTCCCCTGAAGGGTTATTTGGGAGTTTTTCCTGATCCGATGTGAGGTTTTGGGAGTTCAGATTGCAAAGCACTCAGAGACTAATTTCTAATTCGGTCTCTTTAGGTGTTTTTAGAAATAGATTAAAAGAATTGGAGGGAAATTCATCTAGTTGTGAATGTTTTCTATGACGGAGGAGTGTGCTCCTGTGTGAGCTGGTCGTGTTGACTTGAGTCTTAGTATTTGGTTTTATTTCATGCTGTGATTTTGTTCTTTGTTTTTTATATTGTCCGTCACTGTTTTATGTTTTAATGTCTGAAACGTTGTGTGACGTGCTACTGCTATACCGTCTTGGCCAGGACGCTCTTGTAAAGGAGATTTTTAATCTCAATGAGGCATTTCCTGGTTAAATAGATACAATAAATTAAAAATAAATAAAAAAATGCAAATAAACTGAATTGAATTATTGATATACAATATCCATCCATCTGCTCACCAGAAGCCTGCAGCTTCCTCCAGGTCTGTGAGATCAGAGAGAAGCTGTGGGCCAGGGGCTTCACCAGGCCACCGAACGGCGGGTCGGACACCATCACGGCCTTCTGGCCGTCGCCCTCGGCGAGGAACGCCTGCAGCACGGAGCCGGAGGCCTGGAGGGGAAGAGGCGTCAGAACGTGGAGCCTCTCAGCAAACAGGAAACGTTGTGTGTGCAAGTTTAACGCTTACCTCCCCGTCAAAGAAGTGGTGGTTGAACATGTTGTAGTGGCAGAACTCATCCCGCTTGTAGAACTGGGCGTATCTGGAACATTGAAAACAAAGTGTGCGTGTTATTCGGCCTGAACGGGTCGACGGTCACATGACGCCCGGTTCCCCCGCAGAGGAACACGACGGAGCAAGTCTCAACGGACCGGCTGTCAGTCCAGAGTTGGCAAACACACACACACACACACACACACACACACTGGATCCTCAAGTGTGTGTGCAGGCAACGGAGCCGACTGCAGGCTAAAGCTTGTCGGCCAGAACACACCCTCTGACACACACACAACACACACACCCTCTGCACATTCAGTACAACACACAGCGAGCCGCAGCGCGGAGAGACCGAGAGGTAAGAAGGCTACAACACACTACAACACACTACATTATAGATACACACAGGGTTCTTACACATTTTGACCAATGGGTTTCCAGGACTTTATATCAAATTTCCATGACCAAACACGAACAATTTAGTAAATCTTGCGTATTGAAAGCGTACGCCGGCTTACATTTATAAAAAAAAAAAAAAAAAAAAAAAAATCGGCGTAATGAACATGTGATAACAAATTTCCATGACTTTTCCAAAACTTTTATGATTTTAGTTTTTTTCCATGACTGGATATGACCATTTTAAAATTCCATGACCGTCACACACACACACACACACACACACACACACACACACACACACACACACACACACACACACACACACACACACACACACACACACACACACACACACACACACACACACACACACACACACACACACACACACACACACACACACACACACACACACACACACACACACACACACACACACACACACACACACACACAAACACAAACACACACACACACACACACACACCCTTGTTGAGAACAGCTTGGCGTGGATTTCAAAACAAGCATTTCTCAAAAAGCAGGAGGACAGGTTTCCTGGCACACAGCCACAGACTGGAGAGGTTCTTATGCCGTTTTTTGTTCAGGCCTCAGAAATGGCCGAACAAGAGTCCTCTGCTGCTGAGGGTCAGTCGGCACGCGGCGGTCTGGCCACACCCCCTGCAGGCAGCCACGGGGTACTGCTGGACGGACTGAGCTTCACCCCACTGGACGCCAACGGCGTTCCGCCTTTCCCGCGCTCCCCAAAACTACAGAGGAAGATCGCCATCGCCGCTCAGCCCTCTCAGGTAAACACGCTTCAGCCTGTCAGGAGCCAGAGGAATAGTGACGGGACGTGTTCACCTTCACTAGTGGGAACGTGGTTACCTTTTTGTAAAACTTCCATCGTTTCTGCATTTGCTTGTGTTTTGTGTATTTGTTGTCGTTTTCTTTTGTTGTCAAAAGACACTGTCAATAAGTCAATCAGCAAAGAATTTATCAGAAATTATTTTAAATAATATTGTACGTCTTTTTTAGCGCTCAAAATATATATATAGGCGGGTCCAGCTTCTCACATGAGGAGATGAGAAGCTTTTCTTTGTCCTGCGTCGCAGTGATCGACAACACGACAAAAGGAACCGCGCGCTTCGGATAACGGATGTCCGTTAGCAAGAGGACATGTCAGAACAACGTCTCCCGTTTGGAGTTTCTGACATTTGAAAAGCAGCGTGAGAGAATTGTGAAAATGTTCACCGTTTTACGAGGTGGTCAGAAAGTGAACTAGTTGCCGCTCCGCAGGAGCAGCTGGTCAGACGTCTGGAGGAGCTGCAGGCCGAGTGGTCTAGGACCGGCGCTCACATCCAGTCTCTGAAGAAACGCAAGGCCGATCTCTCTGTAAGTTACAACGGATCTCAATACTCCTAGAACACACACACACACACACACACACACACACACTCTCACACCTCTCTCTCATGCTCTCCGTGTTGCTTCCTGAAGAGGAGCACCGAGGGGATGAAGCAGCAGGTTCGAGAGGGCTTTGAGAACATGCGCGGCGTGCTGCAGCAGGACGAGCAGGCCGTCCAGGACTACCTGGATCTGGACCTGAGGCAGACCAGAAGCAGACTGGACCAGGTTCTGACCAAGTGGAACCAGCACCAGGACCAGGTCGACAAGAGCATCGGCAGCCTCCGGAGAGCGCTGAGCTGCAGCGCGGCGGAGGAGGAGGGGGGGGGGGGCAGGAAGGTTTGACCCCGACACGTCTGAGCACCGCGCCGCAGTGTGGTCCCGTCTTAACGTGTTCTTCTCCTCCTCTCAAGGGCCAGGCTGACGCTCCGAGGTAAGACACTGACCCGTCACAGCGACCCATACAGCCCCGCTGCTGACCACTCTCTCACTGTGATCTCTCAGTCCTAAGAAGCCGGACGCCTCGGAGAAAGACATCCGCCTGAACGAGGAGCGCTTCCAGAGGCTCCTGAAGACGCTGTCCTGCATCTCCAGGCAGCTGAGAGCTCAGCTGCAGAGGAAGGCGCTCCTGTTAGGTAACATTTTGCGTATTAAGAGCGTATGCCGGCTTATATTTTGAGCGTCTTTCTTTAAAAAACATATTAATTATTTCAAACTCGGCATAAATGGACATGTGATAACAAATTTGGAAAAGTCATGGAAATTTGTTATAATCACATGTCCATTTATGCCGAGTTTGAAATAATTAATATGTTTTTTAAAGAAAGACGCTCAAAATATAAGCCGGCATACGCTCTTACAGGGTTCTTACACATTTTGACCGATGGATTTCCGTGACTTTTCCATAACTTTTCACCAAATTTCCATGACCAAACTGAAATCTCGGTAAAAACATGAAGAATTTAGAAAATGTGCCCTATTGATTGCGTACGCCGGCTTACATTTTAAGCGTCTTTCTTTAAAAAAAAGTATTAATTATTTCAAACTCGGTGTAAATGAACACGTGATTATAACAAATTTCCATGACTTTTCCAAAACTTTTATGATTTAAGTTTTTTCCATGACTTTTCCAGGCCTGGAAATGTCCATTTTAAAATTCCATGACTTTTCCAGGTTTTCCATGACCGTACGAACCCTGTCTTAATATGCAAAATGTTCTAAATTGTTCATGTTTATACCGAGATTTCAGTTTGGTCATGGAAATTTGGTTTAAAGTCATGGAAATCCACTGGTCAAAATGGGTAAGAACCGTGCCTGACCGACCAACTGGACTGTTGAAGCTGCTCTACTCGGTTCTCCGTGAGCGTACCGACGCTGTGCCGGGAGCAGCCACACTGCTGCAGGCCGTCTCCACGCCTCTCGCTCTCTCTGCTTTCAGACTCCTCCCCCGTGGTGATAAACAGGCAGACGTGCAACAGCCACATCGCAGTGACCTCAGAGGGGCGTGGCTTGTCCTTCTCCGACTCCGCCCCCTCCGCCCCGGAGCACCCCCTCCAGTTCGACAAGGTGTGCTGCGCTCTGGGCTCGTCCCCCGTCGCGGCCGGGCAGCGGTACTGGGAGGTGGACGTGCGCTGCTGCTCGGGGTGGGCGGTGGGCGCCGCCTACGGCAGCCTGGAGAGGAAGGGCCGCGACAAGGCCGCCAAGCTGGGCCGCAACCGGAACTCCTGGTGCGTGGAGCTGCGCGGCGGCCGTCTCTCCGCCTGGCACAACGACCGCCGCGTGGCCTGCCGGGGCGCCGGGCAGACGCCGCCGGCCACGGTGGGCGTGTGGGTGAGCTACGACAAGGGCCAGCTGGTGTTCTACGACGCGGACACCATGGCCGTGCTGCAGAGGTTCTCCGCCGCCGTGACGCCGGTGTTCGACCGGGTGCACCACCAGTTCACGGAGCCCCTGTACCCCGCGCTGCGCTTCCTCAGACCCCCGGAGAGCCAGCTGTGGCCCAATCACCTGGAGCTCCGCCAGTGACTTCTCCCAGTAGAAGAACAGGAGGAAGGAGACAAACCTCAGGTCCATGTCCAGCAGCAGGCTCTTCATCGGCTCGTGCTTCGGCTCAAGGTTTCGCAACTTGATCAGCTCCTGAAGTCTGGCAGAAACAACAACAACAACAACAATCATTATTGAGTCAAACTTCAATAAAAGACACGTTTCTAAAGTGTTATGACCACTGTGTTACTTGTGTTTTCTCTAAATGTGTATTGCTGCTGGAGGCCGAAGCGTCAAAGCTTCATTCTAAAGCAACATCTGAGTACTTGCTGCTCCGCGGTTTACTTTATTGCGTAACATGTGTCAAACCTGCAAACTCATGAGGGGTGAAAAAGGTGACAACGGGGGTGCAGGTGACTTTTTTGTTGTCGTCTCCACATCCACATCGTTTGAAGCTTTTATAACTAGTCTTTTGATTGTTCTGACCGCAAAATTAAATAATAATAACAAACATTTTAAGAAAAAAGGTGAATAATTCAGTGATCGGGCCCTAATAATTGTCATAACAACTTTACATTATCATTATATATAATATGGTTAAAGTCATACATGAACCAACTTCCTTTCTTTAACTCGTGTGCTCTGCTGAGCTTTGAGTCTGTTCCATAATTCTGTTCCTTCGACGTGTCCCATCAAATATGTTTTATCAAGCGAAGATCACCACATCGCATGTTCCCCTTGTGTCTCACTCCAATCTCATAAACGCCGGCCCCCCCACCCCCCCAAAACAAAAAGTCTTTGGATCTACACTATCCACATGGATGACCCATTTTAATTTAAAAAACGGCGAATTTAGCCCGAAAGGTGACAAGTTTGCAGGTTTGATGTGTGCATTTCTGCACGGTTGTGGATAAAGAGCAGGCCTCACCGATAGTATTAGTTTGAGACTGTGGAATGAGATCCCCGTGGCGTTTGGAGGAGTGATGTTTATCAGTGGCAGAAGGTGTTTGTGGGTTAAGTGGTGTGGATCAGTTTGAAATGGTGCAGAACCACCATGAACTGCTTTATAGCAGTCAGAATCTTCAAGGCCAATACAGACAGAGTCCATTGTTTCTGAATAATCTATGCCATGATTTATTTTTATAGCATTTAGCACTATCCTCGTGGATATCAACATCAATACTGACTCAACCAATGCACACTAATATCTGTAAAATTCTGTATATACCCTACTCCCTTTGAACATGTTCCCCCACGTGTATTGTTGTTATACTGTGATTCTACTGTAAGTTGTGTACGTATGTTTGTGAGTTAAGTGTAAAAGCTACTGGTTGACCTAAATTTCCCTCAGGCTTCATAAAGTATCTTTGAAAGAAGTGTCTCCCTCTCTCTCTCTCCCTCCCTCCCTCCCTCCCCCCCCCCCCCCTGGTTGTTGTTGGTGACGCTGCTCACACTTTAAACAAAAGCTGTGTGGTCTCCCTCACCTGGGCGTTCCCACACACAGCACCTTCCTGAACCCCAGAGCGGCCAGCGTGTCCAGCAGGAAGTTGGCGCTGCGGTCGGTGAACAGGTACTGGGCGTGGGTCTTCTTGTTGGCCAGCGGCCGCAGCAGCACGCTGGGCCTCGCCAGCTGAGCCGAGGACACGTCCGTGGTCCGGTGAGCGGCGTGGGCGCCGTGCTCCGCCGGCAGCAGCAGAGTCTGACAGTCCTGGCAGAACTTCTTCTCGTCCAGCCGGAGGGAGGAAAACTTCCTCAACCTGAGGGGCAAAATCACAGAGCGTCAAGCATGAGGGCTTTCTTCACCGAGACTCTGCCGTCATGGCCAACACCAGTAGGTAGAGACACGGCGCCAGGGGGCTTCTCACCTGCTGCAGGTCTCCTTCTGGGTCAACGCGGGTCTCTTGGACTGGTTCTCCGCTTCTCTGGCCAACAGCCGGACCGCCGACACCTTCAAAGGAAACAAAATGGAGTGGTCGCATCGGTGCGGTAGAAGCAGGCCATTTCTCAATATGTGTACTTGTGCGTTCTTTCCTCTACTTGTGTCCTTTCCTCTACTTGTGTCCTCGTGGACTTGTGTGTCGTCATCAGTCTCAGCCCGGGTACATGTTCACATTCAAAGTTCGCTTCTCGCAAATCACGGTCAAAACACCCGGATGTGACTTGATCCTCCCACTTTACCCAGGATGCATCACAGGAGACTTGTGCGTACTCTGGCCAGCAGATATCCCAGAATGCATTACACACCAGCAACCGGAATCAATAGCGGAGGAGAAAATAAACAACTGACAGTTGACTTTTTATAAATATTACTGTTGTTGAGTCACGGAATGTCATTTTAGGATGTTTTGTTTATTCGACTGTAAAAAATAATTTACACTGAATAATTAGAATAAACTCAGGAGCAAGAACAGCTGATGTGGTGACGTCATCAAGTCAGCTGTTGTTCCAATCGCAGAAAGAACCGTCCTCCCGTCCTCCGGAGTCTGGACTCCCAAGACCAGACTCCAAGAGAACACAAGTCTGTAGTCGTGTACTTTGAATTGAGAAACGGCCGCAGTGTGGTGTTGGTAGCAGTGGGCCGGTGGGTCAGTGGGCCGGTGGGTCAGTGAGCCGGTGGGCCGGTGGGCCGGTGGGCCGGTGGGTCGGTGGGTCAGTGAGCCGGTGGGTCAGTGGGCCTACCTTATCGTCCTCCCACTGGAAGAAGTTGCAGTCCTTCCGGTCTCTGCAGGCGGAGCAGGCGTAGAACCTCCGGCCTTCTTTGACTTTGCCAACTTTCTCAAAAAGCAAAGTAGGACCTGGCGAAACACGAGAGTTACTGTGAGCCTCCATCTTTTTCTAGGTTAGCCAAACTCGCGAAAGCTCGCGCACATACATACGTAACACAATTCGCAGATAGTTTGAAGTAGAAGGACTAAAGTATGGAGACTGACCGTGCGGACAACATGGCGCCACTCCGCCCTCCTCCGGGAAAACCACCTCGACTCCCATACTGTCGCTCACGTCCATGTTGGCAGAAGGTTGCGTTGTTATACTTACTTTACACCTACGCACGCGCTCAGGAGACATGGGAGCCATGCTGTTTGGAGGAGTCGCGGAGATGTGACGTCACGACCACGTCGTCGCACAGGAAACACGCGTTCTGCTCCGCATGACTGTATCAACAACAAGACAACAATGTTGGCAAGTAAAGCATAATTGCATTGTAATGTAGATGTATATTTCATGGCACATTTCAAAGGACAACAATATGACATATATAACAAATTAAATTAAAAATATAAGTAATTTATGTTTCTGTTAGATGATAAATAGATGTGTGTGAAGTTTATCCAGTAATCAAATAATATATATATATATATATATATATATATATATATATATATATATATATATATATATATATATATATATATAATTTTCTCTTAATATAAGTGAATGTGAAGATGTATAGGTTATTTTCGAGATATAAATTTAATTAAATTAAATTCAGTTTATTTATAGCCCAATATCACAAATTCCAAATGTGCCTCAGAGGGCTTTACAATCTCACATACGACATCCCTGTCCCAGAACCTCATATCGGATCAGGAAATACAGAGACAGTATTTATTAGTCAACATATCATATCATTACAAAGAAATGAAGCAAATGATGCATCACCATATGAGAGTGGCGACAAGCGAGTGGGCTCAGTCACGTTGCTGTCAAAATATGGTCATTTATTTTATTGATCCATGTGCTTATTTAAAACTTTATTGTGTAAATATAATATAGTTAAATTGTAGTTATTAAAAACGTATATAATGTAGATTATTACATTTAAAAGGATTTTTGTGTGGATAAAAATGCAGCCTCTAATAAAAACGGGAACAACTTATTCCTCAGTTCAGTTGTCGTACACACAGTGTAGGTTCTGTTCTTTTCTCTTCTTTAATATTTGTTATTGTTCCCCAGGTCTATCTTTTCCTTGAAGCACTGTCATCTTCCTCATGCTCCTCTTCCTTCTTCTCCTCCTTTTCATCCTCCTCTTCCTCCTCCCGCTCCCCCTCCTACTCCTATTCCTCCTCATCATCTTTCTGCTCTTCCTCTTCCTGCTCCTCTTCCTCCTCCTCCTCTTTCCGCTCCTCCTCCTGCTCCTGCTCCTCCTCCTCCTCTTCCTCCTCCTCAGTTGTTCTCAAAGCCTTGTGAAAATCCCTGACCCAGTTTATTATGTTTCAGCACAAAGAGGAAACAGAATGAACTGTGTGACGTCACCAGATGAACATCATTCACATGCTGACTAGACTCAGCCGTTGCCTCTAAACACAGACACCAACGTATTTTAAAGATTACAATGCGCTTCTGTCACGTTGCAGTTTGTTTACGTCGATCAGACTTGTAGTCCTAAAGCTTTGGAATGGGCGTTTTCTTTCCCCAGCACTCCACTTCCCGTGTGCGCAGTGGCCTGTCAGCCCGAGGATGCTCCGTGGAGCAGCCCACTGGATGCTGGAGACAAGAGACAAGTCCCCCGCTGTTACCAACACCCACCGGGAAATCTGGATGTATTCCTTCAAAGTAAAAGCCTCAAGGTTGAAATAAAGTAGGGGATAGAACATGTCGAGTGTAAACTTCCCAACGGAATTGCATCGAAGCACAGGCCTTCTTGCTTTAATAATGTTTGACTTCCAAAATCATGATTCATTTAATTTAATATTATAGGACTTTGGACATTAGGAGGGGGCTTGGAGTTGAGTCGCTACTCCTCCGTGTCGAAAAAGGTCAGCTAAGGTGGTTCGGGCCTCCTGAACGCCTCTCTTTAGAGGGTTTCCAGTCACGTCCATCTGGAAGGAGTTCCCGGGGAAGACATTATACCTCCCAGTGGGAAGTCTGGGTCAGCCTGCTGGGTCTGCTGACACCACGACCCGACTCAATAAGCTGCTGACAATGGATGACTGGATATATAGACACAGTCACCTCATGTAAGAGTAGACTGAAGACTTTCCTCTTTGACAGTGCTCACTAGGGCTGAATCAGGTTCACCTAGACCTAGAGATGCTGGTATAGGCTTATAGCTGCTGGGGGACGTTTAGGATACACTGAGCTCCTCTCTCTTCTTCTCTCTCTCCTTATAGATGCATTTTCATC
Source organism: Liparis tanakae (assembly GCA_036178185.1). Lineage (NCBI taxonomy): Eukaryota > Metazoa > Chordata > Actinopteri > Perciformes > Liparidae > Liparis > Liparis tanakae. Next base: position 13,482,045 of record CM070111.1, read on the forward strand.
TCTCCATTGCACATTAACTCCTCTTCCCCGGAGTCCTTTTGACTTCACGTCTCATGGTGGACCTGAATGAGTCTGATGTCATGGCCCTTCTGATGCCCCGCCCACTCCTTCTCTCTACCTCCATCTGCCTGATGGATCATGGAGGTCTGGATCGTGTCTCATGACTAATACCAACTATTCATACATTGTCATACTCATTGAATGTGTTTTAACTCTGTAATGTTTCCTTCTGGTCACATGACATCTATTGCATCTGCCCATCATGGAGAGGGATCCTCCTCTGTTGCTCTCCTGAAGGTTTCTTCCCTTTTTTCCCCTGTGAAAGGGTTTTTTGTGAGTTTTTCCTGATCCGCTGTGAGGTTCTGGGTCAGGGATGTCTATGTGTACAGATTGTAAAGCCCTTTGAGGTAAATTTGTAATTTGTGTTATTGGGATACACAAAATAAGCTGAATTATATTTAATTATATGACCAAACAAAATGCATATTCCTTATTTTGAAGCCTACTTTGATTAAATATCATACATTTTTATATAAATTGTTCGTCATAATTGACTTGGTTTGTACTTATGGAAGTCCACATGTGATTATGCATACAGTATCCTGAAAGAACCCAGAATGTAGATTTCTCTTTTATTTTGAAATACCACAGCGGAAATGTGACTCTCTCGCCTCCGCAGCTTGCCTCTCGCCGTGTCTGTGCGCGCCCACACCCAACCTGCGCTGTCTGCTGTGTCGAGGCAGCGCAGCCCTGCAGTGTCAGCGGGACTTTGTCTTCTCGGTGCGGCTGTTCGGGGACATCTCTGCGGCATCAGCAGCGAGGCGCCGCCGGGCTCCGCGTGCACACATCCGCCTCCATTGGTTCTGCTGGCGGCTGGCATCACCCATGTAGCCGCTGTCAGGGTGGACAGGAGCATCATCTGCCTGGAGAAGAAGCCCGACCTGCACCATGAGCAGCACGGGTAAGACCGTGTTTTTAAATGGGTGATGGCATAGGCTTCCCTAGCGCACGCAAGGCCCATTCTTATAAATAAATAACTCTCCCAATAACAATAACTTGTAATACTCCTCATGCAGATGGGTTGAAGATCCTTCTGAGTCTGTGGTAGCTCTGTCCTCATGCACACCATGTGACAGCTGCTCCGGCATGGCTCCTCAGTGTAACATGTGTACATGATGCATTTACAATATGTTATTGTTCATAAGTAGCTTGCTGTCGTTGTATGTCTTGTTATCCTGTCTACCAATGGATGCAGCATCAGGGTGCACCCTGTGGTGCGACAGCTAGTACTGAGGCTGTCTGGTCTTCAGAGACACTGTTTTGAATGTGAAAATGAATGTCATGCCCCATGAGAGAGTACGTGGGGAAGCCCACATGGGTGTGATGGCTCTTGACTCCTGGTGTCACGCCTCGCTTTGTCCCCGAGGAGGTTTGGAGGAATGTGACAGGAGGGTGGTCCTCATGTGAAACCTGTCAACTGTCAAGTGCTGCAGCAACAGCTCTGCATAAAACAAACATGCTCGACATGCTAATGACATGTCGTTCGAAGGTAGCGGCTGTAAGCTTCACGAAACATGTTTTTGAAATTCAAATGACTTCCTGGCAGCAATCAATGAATGAAATGCTCTGGAGAAAAGGTGAAGCAGCGTGTGTCTGTGGCGGTGGGCGGACTGTAAGGTCCTCGTCCAGTCATTACATTCCGCCTGGACGTGATGGACGGGCGGCCGGCCTGTTCACAAGCTGCGAGCTGTGTGATTAGTGGCAGTAGTCATGCGTTCCGTCGCAGGTTAAAGTGTTATAGTGATCATGTTGGGGAGTGGCTTCTGTCTGGAGGCCTGAAGGGTTTTCAGTGTTGACATCATGGAGACTTTAAAGTGTCAAACCCTTTTGGAGCTAGTGCGATTTTCATTGGAAACAAGTTCACCACATTGTTGTATTGCCATCGTTTACTCTCGCTGCTCTCTCAAGATGAAGAACCTGAGCTTCAACACTGGAGCCAACGTAGAACACGAGGTGCCCACATTTTTTATATCATAATGGGATTAAGTTGCGATTAAAAGGTCAATAGGTCAATGTCATAATGTTAAAGGATACAAACTAAACTCTCCATGAAGGTGAAACTCAATGCTTTGGATATGTGAGTGATAATTAATTCAATTCAATTCAATTCAGTTTATTTGTATAGCCCAGTTTCACAAATTACAAATTTGTCTCAGAGTGCTTTACAATCTGTACACATAGACATCCCTGCCCCAAAACCTCACATCAGATCAGGAAAACCTCCCAAATAACCCTAATTAAGTGGGTTCTATGAATAAAGTCACATAATAAAAATGAGCTCACGTTGGGCTCTTTTGAGGAGCCTTAAGGAATACATCTAGAAACGGTTGTTCCAAAGGCTGAGAAATGACAGAAAAGAAAACATTCAGATTTATTACAAGAAAACTGTAAAGTTACGTAACAAGCATGATCATGGAAGCTGGAAGTCTGGCAGAGTTGGGGATGGTTAAAGAGAATATATCTATACAATAACACCCTACTCAATACTAAGCAAGATTCATATGTGTTTGATTTTATTTAAATGGCCAGGACCATTCATATTTAATGTTTTAGTTAGTTGAACAACATTTTACACAAATAGTCATTTTATGTCAAATATGTAATTATTATAACCAACAATGGGATCTGTTCTTAAACCTAACCAAGTACTTTTGTTGACTAAACCTAACCAAGTACTTTTGTTGTCTGAACCTAACCAAGTACTTTTGTTGACTAAACCTAACCAAGTACTTTTGTTGTCTAAACCTAACCAAGTACTTTTGTTGACTAAACCTAACCAAGTACTTTTGTTGTCTGAACCTAACCAAGTACTTTTGTTGTCTAAACCTAACCAAGTACTTGTGTTGATTAAACCTAACCAAGTACTTTTGTTGACTAAACCTAACCAAGTACTTTTGTTGACTAAACCTAACCAAGTACTTTTGTTGACTAAACCTAACCAAGTACTTGTGTTGATTAAACCTAACCAAGTACTTTTGTTGACTAAACCTAACCAAGTACTTTTGGTGTCTGAACCTAACCAAGTACTTTTGTTGTCTAAACCCAACCAAGTACTTTTGTTGTCTAAACCTAACCAAGTACCTTTGTTGACTAAACCTAACCAAGTACTTTTGTTGACTCAACCTAACCAAGTACTTTTGTTATCTGAACCTAACCAAGTACTTTTGTTATCTGAACCTAACCAAGTACTTTTTTTATCTGAACCTAACCAAGTACTTTTGTTATCTGAACCTAACCAAGTACTTTTGTTATCTGAACCTAACCAAGTACTTTTGTTGTATAAATTCATCACCCTTCACCCATTCAAACTCTATCCAACCAGTCACACCCATTCACTTACTGGGTTTGGGGTCAGTGTTTGGGGATCGGACCCCGATCCTCCGGTTGAAGACGACCCTCCTGCTCCCTCACTGACCCAGAGACAGACATCTATTTATGTTTAGCCCAGTCACTGTTATGTGTGCAGATGTTCCTCTTGTTACAGTCGGCCCATTGTTTGCTCTCAACTCGTGTCTCTGATTGGCTGCAGCTCCCAGACTGACGGGTCCATCTATTTGCCTCTGAGTTGGGGTAGGGAGAGAAAGACCCTTGGGTTGTGTGAAGTCATCATTAATACACCTGGAAGCTAAGTAGACCTCAGCTGGAGGTTATTTTTTTTTAAAAATTTTTTATATATAGATATTTATTTTAAGTAAGTAAGCAAGCACACAACGAGATAGTGCAATTGTGATACATTTACCTTTTTCTTTTTTTACACCAAACACAATAAAACTAAAGTAAAAATAAACTAAACTAAATCTAATTTAAAAAATAATAATAATAATAATTAAAAAAAAGATTTAAAAAAAGCTGGAGGTTATTTTTGAAAAGAGAATGTATATGTTGCACACAGGGCATCCAGGCGTGCGGTTTAATAACTTCTTTTACTGAAAGCACAGAAATACATCACGACCAGCAACACTATTGCATGCTGCAGGCTGTTTTAGTCAATTACTAGCTAAACAAAATTAGCCTTTTCCCTTATACATATACATATACATTTCAGCTTACACTACCACTCTAACTACTTCATTCACCCTGGAGACATTCTGCACATTCACACAACTCTCCTCCTCACAGGTTACAGGTGGTTACTCCACTGTTTGTCATCCACTAGCATGACTCAGTGATGCACTATGTCCCCTTGGACACATCATAACACTACCTTTTCATACATTCACATATTACATATTCGTATTACTGACGTTATGATCCATGTCGCTACTTTTATACCGTTTATCACTTTTACCTGAAAGCACAGAAAGAAATCACGACCAGCAACGCAACTGCAGGCTGCCGGCTGTTTTAGTCTATTACTAGGTAATTACACTTGCGTAGCGTTTTCCTTCACTTTCTTCCTAAAGGACCCCTGAGCTGACCCCTGAAGTGCCTGCATGAGCTTCACTCATCGCAGCCAGCATTAACCTCTCACACAATTCAAGCTTCCATTGCAGTCCAAAGGAAACAATTAACAATCAATACAAATATGCACAGTTCCTGAAATTGTGTCCATTGTTAATGTGGCCCCCACATATGCAACACACTCTCGGGTCACCTGGAGCGGCTCTATGTGACGAGCTGGGTTGGAGTACGAAACCCGGACTGTTTAACCTGTGACCTCTCAACAACATACAGCAGCTGAGCCACAAGACACATCATACTAATAATCCTCACACACCTCTGTCTGTCGTCCTCCACTGCGTAACCTTGTGTTCAGAAGAACATCCGAGTGGCTTTGCAACTGTTCGTAATGTTCAGGTTTCAGGCTAACTAGTGAGCTAACGCAGCTTTCTGACTCAATGCTGCGTTATTCTATAATTAAGCAGGCGAGCTGAAGAAACACATCGGCCTAGTTATTCACACAGAAAGACAAGTCAGATATATATATATATATATATATATATATATATATATATATATATATATATATATATAATATTAAAATTCATACTTACACTGTTGATCTGCACTGCACTCATACACACACTTGCATTTTGCACATTATCCAGATATATATATATTTTTTATTTAATTTTTTTTTTACATTTACATATATGTTGTGTATATGCTGTGTATATATACATATATATTTTATTTTATGTTATTTTGTAATTTATATTTCACTTTGCACACTTTACTTTATGCACTGTCACTTTCTTTCTTTCATTCTTATACTTATATTTTATTGTGTTTAGTTTTATCGGGCTGCATCTGTTCTGTAATAAAGTATATTTCATTCATTCATTCATATCAGGAAAGTTTCTCCCACCGGTCGAAAGAAAGCACAGAAATGTCAAAATGGCTTCCGCCTGGAGCTGCTCACAGCGACGTTACGTTACAATGCATATGGACCGTAACTCAGTCTATTCAGCTAAGTGAGACAGCGTTTTAAATGTTTAAAAAAATCTAGTTTCACTTGTTTACCAGCCGCTCCAAATATGTAATGTGGTTAAAAAACACAGCCACGAGGCTGTGCACACTGCGGAGCTGCTAATGAGAGCTGGTCTGGCACACTAGCTCACATTCATTAGCATCCTGCCGGAGACCAACAAGGGACATCGTTGTTTACGTTTTCCTGGTGCCTTTTAGAAGTTTGACCTTTGACCTCCTGAAGAATGTCGCCTGGATGTGTGAGTGGACATCTCCTCTGCCTGTGGACGGTGACAGCTGGTCTCCACAAGTAGGGACAAGTTGGTACTGATCAGGGTGAGGTGTGTGTGAGTGTACAAAGGGGTCGCAATAAAGTTTTAAAGACACGTGGGGCCTGTATCGAGGGAGAGCAAGGCAACTTAAGCACATGGTGTCTTTACTTTGAAGTAGAACAGTTCATTAAGTGGCCAACTACAAGCAAACAAGCTAACATGGACTACAAGTAACTCTAGCAGACGGCTCTGATGACTGCTCATCTCTTAATTGGGGTCAGGGTGGGACACAGGAATGAGCTCCCTACCTGCTCCAGTCCTCTGCCCACCTGGCCCATTATGTCACTTTTAGTTCACTTATCTGTTTCTGGAAAGATTCATATTGATAATATAGGTATAGCTCTTTCTTGTATCAGCTTCATATGCCATAATGTCGGCGGTAACACAAGCCCCAAGTCTGAAGTTGTCATTTTACCATCTCAATACACATACAGATATCATCACATGATGCAGCTCTAGATTATAAAGCTCTATAAATCTCCATTGGGGAAACACATGTGTCACTATGTCTATTGGTGGGTGTCAGGTGAACAAAGCAAAACTAATATCACAACCGTACGTGGAGATTGCAACCAAACAGAAAACACATTCATGAATTAGTTGAATGAATATTACAGGGTTCGGACGGTCATGGAAAAGCTGGAAAAGTCATGGAATTTTAAAATGGTCATTTCCAGGCCTGGAAAAGTCATGGAAAAAACTTAAATCATTAAAGTTTTGGAAAAGTCATGGAAATTTGTTATAATCACATGTTCATTTAGGCTGAGTTTGAAATAATGAATGTGATTTTTAAAGAAAGACCCTCAAACTATAAGCCGGCGTACGCAATCAACAAGCAAAATTATCAAAAGTGTTCATGTTTATACCGACATTTCAGTTTGGTCATGGAAATTTGGTGAAAAGTCATGGAAAAGTCATGGAAAAGTCATGGAAATCCATTGGTCAAAATGTGTAAGAACCCTGATATTAGCATGGAGTTTGGGTGGTGTTGTGGTGGAGTTGTGGTGGTGTTACCCTGCTACCTGAGACAGGTGACACTTGGCAGACAGCTTCAAAATCAGATTTTCATAATGATCACATAGTCACGTCTCTCATGGTGACATTATTTTGCATATAGAAAAGATGGAAGATAGAAACTGTTCCAGTCTCCAGTTCATCCAGTTCATTTCTGGAGCTTCTCTCCATTCTGAGGATCTTTAAAAGCCGACAGCAACAACACCATGAAACACATCGCAGCGTTCTAAGAAGAAGTGAGAAGACGCTTCTGTTGGAGGAAGGAAACTGAGATCTGTGTTCAGACGTCTGAGGGTTTATTTAGTCTGACAACCTCTCTCTGACATCGTTTACCTCCTCAAACCACAGTTTGAATAGCGCTCTGAGAACAGGCTCGGGATGAACACACCCTCAGAGAAATGTCACCGCAGGCCAGTCGTCGTTCCCTCAGGTCCAGAACCATTTGTTGTTCATCACTAAGTGGGTTTGAGACGCGTTGAGCCTCTTCAACACAGGGAATCATCAGTGACTCTGAGGACGGATGAGTGGAGCAGCCTGCTCATTCAGCTCAGATTACTGCCAATCTGATCAATACTCGCCCTCAAGCTGCTCTTTAACTGTTAATTAAGACCTTAACCCATAACTTAAATGTATAGGAACCGTATATAACTCTGTAGTTTGTTTATTTAATTTCTTATCGTGTCAGAGTGTCGTAGCTAGGGAGATATTGGACCCAAACGCCAAGAAGGTTTCAACAGAAGATTTATTCTTTTGCAGGGTTCTTACGGTCATGGAAAACCTGGAAAAGTCATGGGATTTTAAAATGGTAATTTCTAGGCCTGGAAAAGTCATGGAAAAAAACTCAAATCATAAAAGTTTTGGAAAAGTCATGGAAATTTGTTATAATGACATGTTCATTTACGCCGAGTTTGAAATAATTAATATGTTTTTTAAAGAAAAACACTCAAAATATAAGCTGGCGAATGCTCTCAATACGTAAAATGTTCTACATTTTTCATGTTTTTACCGAGATTTCAATTTGGTCATGGAAATTTGGTTTAAAGTCATGGTAATCCATCGGTCAAAATGTGTAAGAACCCTGACGCACATCAGACACAACTCAAACGGTACGACACCACACCGGAGAATGAGACACACAAGGTTTACATACACAGGCAGGTGGAGGTGATTGGACACTGGGTAACGAGACACAGGTGGACACAATGAGGGCGGGGCTTAGCAATCACACAGGAGGAAACAATCAGGACCAGGGCAGCCAATCACAGGGAGAGGAAATGCAGGGAAACAGACGACACGAGAGACAGGGACTTCAAAATAAGACACAAGACAAGACACAGAAACTGCGGATAATGACATATAGACTTTATTCTAAGATGACATCCACATAGTAACTTTCAATTATTAGTTGCAGAAAAAGTCAAGATGGCGATGGCCGTAGTCCAAGACGCCAACGGACAAACCAGAGACACCAACGGGGCGACATCATAACGAGTACGTTCACTAATTATACGAAGGCTGTGCTTCTAAGATTCAGCTCCATGTTTTAAGTCCATGAAGAACATTTACAGAGGAGTGGAGCCCGAGCTCTGAGCCATGGATTGCTGGTTTTATTCTGTGAGTGATCCATTACTTCCGCCCACAAACACAAAAGCACGTGTGATTATCTTCTGGCGTCGCGCCATGTTGCAGGAGGCTGCGTTCCTCCAGCTGGGCAGACTGTGAGTCACAAGGCAGTGGGAGGAGCTTAGCTCTGAAGACACCTGCCTCCAGGGTGTGTGTGTGCATGTGTGTGTGTGTGTGTTTGTGTGTGTTTGCTTCACTGTCTTTCTCTGGCCGTTTCTCAATATGCGTACTTGTGCGTCCTTTCCTCTACTTGTGTCCTCGTGGACTCGTGTCTCGTCATCAGTCTCAGCCCGAGTACATGTTCCAATTCAAAGTTCGCTTCTCGCAAAGCACGGTCAAAATGCCCGGATGTGACTAGATCCTCCCACTTTCCGGAGGATGCATCACAGGAGACTTGTGCGTACTCTGGCCAGCAGATATCCCACAATGCATTTCACCAGCAACCGGAAACAATAGCGGAGGAGAAAATAAACAACTGACAGGTGACTTGTTATAAATACTACTGTTATTGAGTCATGGAATATCATTTTAGGTTGTTTTGTTTATTCGACTATAAACAAATAATTTACACTGAATAATTAGAATAAACTCAGGAGCAAGAACAGCTGATGTGGTGACGTCATCAAATAAGCAGCCGTTCCAATCGCAGAAAGACCGTCCTCCCGTTCTCCCGTTCTCCCGTTCCCCGTTCTCCCGTCCTCCCGTCCTCCCGTCCTCCGGAGTCTGGGCTCCCGAGACCAGACTCCCAAGACCAGACTCCAAAAGAACACAAGTCTGCAGTCGTGTACTTTGAATTGAGAAACGGCCCCTGTCATTTCTTGGGAGTTCTTCCTGATCTGATGTGAGGTCAAAGGTCAGGGGTGTCAATGTGTACAGATAGTAAAGCCTTCTGAGGATAAATAGTTATTTGTGATATCGGGTTATACAAAATAAACTGAGTTGAAAATGAATGTTCTGGAATGATGATGTGTGTAGATGTTTGTAGAGGGGAGAACGAGTCAGAAGAACGAGGGAAATATATATGGAGTGTGTAAGTGTGTGTGTGTGTCTGTTAGTTTATGGTAAGGTTAACGTTGAGGGTAAGGTTAGGTTAAGGTTAATGTAAAGAGAGTTTAAATTAATAAAATGTTAAAACATAAGCAATCATAGGAGCAGGCGCAAGATGAGCAGCTAGAGTAATTTCTTAAATAAAAAAAAGATTATACATTAAAATATAAACAGAATACAATATGTACAACATATAGAAAAAAAGCAAGGTAATAAAGTATCCACATTAAAATAAGTACTATGTAAAATAAGTGTGCATCGGGTAAATATAAGAAACGCCCAGGTGAACATAAGAAGTTTATTGATATCCCAGACAGTTGTTATTTTGTATGGTTAAAAGTTAAAATAGTTTTTAAAACATCCTCAAATGAAAGAGGACGATAACATAAAGATGTGCCCCCCCCCTTACCTTGTGAATACATCATTAATATATCAGGTTGTATTTAAATGAGATCTCCAAGTCATACAAGTGCATATACAAGAATACAAATAAATAAATAATAAACTAATTAACACATAAATTGGGTTTAGGTTAGGTTTAGATTAACATTAAATGTTGGTAAAGGTGAGGGTCAGGTTACGGTTTCAGGAGAGGAAGTCACTGTTATGTCCCCAAAAGTCATGAAAACAGTGTAATTATGTGTGTGTGTGTGTGTGTGTGTGTGTGTGTGTGTGTGTGTGTGTGTGTGTGCTAAATGAAATAACAGTGGGCACATCCAGACACCACAGCCCTTCTTACTGGCATAATGTCTGACTGACCTCACTGGTGCTAAGCCAGACACACACACACACACAAACACACACACACACACACACACACACACACACACACACACACACACACACACACACTCACAGTAATTAAGCCTGCAGTGTGGTGTGGGCCTGTGACATTTCACTGCAGGCTGTTTATTCTACGTGACTCCACTAACTCAATAGTCTGTCACACTTTCAGATGAACACCACAAGCCAAGTGCCATAGAATGTAATTATATATATATATATATATATATATATATACAAGCCAAGTGCCATAGAGTGTCATTATATATATAGACACTCTCTGGTACTTGGCTTGTATATATATATGTATATATATATCTCCAAAAATAGGTCCCTCACAGCTAAATAATCTAGATTGATAAATAATTATATAGGAAACATATATATTTTAGTTTTTGGGGTGAACCGTCACTGCCATAAAGGAGCCGTGGTGTATTTATCACACGTGATGAACATGAAATACTTTATTCCTCTCCATAACAGAGGGCTCGTCCATCCATGAATACTTTATTGCTCTCGCTGTTGAACATGCTGAGGATGACATTTAGAAGGTCAGCCTGACTTCTGTTTATGATGAGCTGGCTCTGTGCTGGACGTGTAGCAGCACGTTGTTATCATGAAGTTATCATCCTGCAGTTTGGCTGATGTGTCTTCGGGTAGTTTAAAACCTTTTTCCAGCTTTTCATTGAATCTAAAGCACTATTTTCAGTTTTTAATGAGTTCAAACTGTTGTTAATATATTCCCTCACGTGTGGTGGAGTTCACCTGTTGAGCCAAAAGCAAACAGCAGAACATGTGGAGCTCATTTCAATGAGTAGTCTCTATCGGCCGCTCTGAAAACTCACGTGACACTCAATCTTCTGCGGCCCACCCAAGCCTTTAATCACAACTCTGATACTTTGTCTTTAAAGTGCTGAAAATCCATTTCCACACAGATAAGTGGTAGCAAAAGGCATCAGAAACATCAATGCCTTGTTAGACAGATCAGTATATTCCGACTAAATATATTCATTTCAAACTTTTCAAAATTGAAAATTAAAAACATTTTATTTATTTATTGTAAATGACCTCTCGCGGCCCACCTGCAGTACCTTCGCGGCCCACCAGTGGGCCCCGGCCCACACTTTGGGAATCGCTGCTCTAAAACATGCATTTCATTACATTGTTCAACGCCCCATCTTAACACTGTTATACTCCATGGTTCAGGTTAAGAATGGCCAACTACAACTTCACTTAGTGAAGGTAAATGTGGTGGTAACAACTTGCCCATCTGAACCCGAGCGGTGTTCTGTTATTGGACTTCTGTGCTAGCCACTGCTCGTCTGTAACAAACACCATGTTCCACCACCAGGGGGCGCATCGGTGGACCTGGTACCAGAACACCTGAGGCCGGAGAGCATTGATGGACTTTGTAATCGTATCATCTGACCTGCGAATGTCTTGGACACTCGGGAGGGAGAGAGGAGCAGAGCTGTCAGCTGATCACCACCTGGTGGAGATTTGACTAGAGACACCTGGCAAGCCTAAACGTGGAGGGAGGGTCGACTGGGACCGCCTGGAGGACCCTTCACCAAACATACAGTGGGGAAAACAAGTATTTAGTCAGCCACCAATTGTGCAAGTTCTCCCACTTAAAAAGATGAGAGAGCACAATTGGTGGCTGACTAAATACTTTCTTTCCCCACTGTATTGTTTGTAGTCATTGAGGGATCCTGAAGGTGTCTTCCCTTGTTTTCTCTATTTCCTGTGAGTTTCACAGATCAGGGATGTCGTATATGTACAGAGTGTAAAGCCTGCTGAGGATAATTAGTCATTTGTGATATCGGACCACACAAACTAAATTGAATTGAAGGCCTATTAGTTATATCAAAGTAAACATTATTTCCCATGAGTTCTGTCTCTCTAATTGGTCACCGGCTGTGTGTGGTCTGCGGTGCCTGTCGGCCCGTTAACGGGAACCAGACTTGTTGTCCTTGTTTTTAAAGGCGTCATGAAGCTCCTGTGATGCTAACGCTGCACTGACCCTGGATCAGATTACTGAGGAGAGACGCTGCACGATCAATGAGCTGCAGGGAATTATGCATCGCTGTGCTTTCTCCTGAGTGTGTGTGTGTGTGTGTGTGGGGGGGGGGTCTGTCTACTGTCTGGGTAGATATATAATCTCTTGGGTGTTCCCTCTTGTTTACGTGGATAAAAACACATTCTGATGCAGACTACTTTGATTTATGGTATTTACTGTAGTGTATATTTAGAGAGCAGGGAGGAGGCCAGAGAGGAGGCTAGAGAGGAGGCCAGAGAGGAGGCTAGAGAGGAGGCCAGAGAGGAGGCTAGAGAGGAGGCTAGAGAGGAGGCCAGAGAGGAGGCCAGAGAGGAGACCAGAGAGGAGGCTAGAGAGGAGGATGAAGAGGAGGCTAGAGAGGAGGATAAAGAGGAGGCTAGAGAGGAGGCTAGAGAGGAGGCCAGAGAGGAGGCTAGAGAGGAGGCTAGAGAGGAGACTAGAGAGGAGGCCAGAGAGGAGGCTAGAGAGGAGGCTAGAGAGGAGACTAGAGAGGAGGCCAGAGCTCTATTATATCTAAACCATCAGTGTGACACTTGTCGTACATTTGAAGTAAAGTAGTGAAAAGTAAATGTTAATGTTAAAACTCCTTTTGGACGTCTAGAGTACTCAGTGTTTGGCATTAGCAGACACACACACACACACACACACACACACACACACACACACACACACTAGCAAAGATAGAGTGGACCTCTCTGAACTCACTGGTCTCTTCTCCATTATGCAGCTCCCCAGTATTCCCAGTAGTGATACGGTCATGTGACCCTTTGAAGTGAAGCTTTAGGATATTCTGGTTCACTGTAGTGCTGCAGGTTGGTCACGCATTAACCTTCTCTCTCTCTCTCTCTCTCTCTCTCTCTCTCTCTCTCTCTCTCTCTCTCTCTCTCTCTCTCTCTCTCTCTCTCTCTCTCTCTCTCTCTATGATTACAGTTTGGTTGTCATGGCGCTCCATGAGCAGCTGCCTTTCACAGCGTCTCCCACGCACTTTTGAGCTTTTCTTATATTATTTTTATTTTGGTTCCTCTTGTTTCTTCCTTTCCTCCCCACTCATTACCGTAGTAACCAGTCCGCCATGGCAGCTCGTCGTGGTCTGTCTGCTGGGCCACCAGGTCCACTCCGGTCTGAACATTCTGTGCAATACACACCCATTCAATTTACTATGTATGGCCAGTCACTAAAGTTGAGTGTTCTTTAGCCATGTGTGTGTGTGTGTGTGTGTGTGTACTTTTCTGGGAGTTTTTCAAACATTTGTGACATCATCAAAGGAACGACTGCAGAAGACCTGCGACTCAAAACCTGTGATGACCCGATCTACTCGAGAGACGATCTACACACAACAACACCGTCTACTGCAGACCACCAGCTCCTCTTTTACAGAACACCACAGACTTGTCTTCAACGGAGACAAAAGTCTTTAAAAAAGTGTGATACAGAGATGCAACATCTCACCAAAACCAGCTGAGCAGCCGAGGAGCTCCTGAAGGTCACCGATACATACCGGAACAGACTGCACACACTTCCCAATCCCGTCTGGATGTATTTTCACGCATGTGCTGACAGCTCTGTGGGAGGAGAAGCATCGCGGTGGAAGACGGAGAAAAGGAAATAATCCAGCTGGATTATAGTGAGTGTGTATTGCCCCACAGCCACACTGAACATGTTTACAGAGATCACTATCACTAAAGCCCAAAGTGGCATTTGTATGATCACATTTGTTGAGCCCCAGACGTCATCATGCAGCTCTACATCCTGCTGAGGCTCCATCATTCGGCCTCTGTTTTGACAAGACCTGTTCCAGCCCCACTTCTGGATGTGTGGTGGATGCCACTTGGCAGCTCTCGTGCCGGATGATTTGCAAAGCAGATCCTGTCTTCTCCCTCCCCTCTCTCACTCCCACACAGACACAGACACCAGCGGCGCCTGCTGCGTGGCGAGGTCCACCGCAGAGCATCTTCTGAGCACTTCCTTTGGTTTGTGTTCCAGCGATGCTCCCTCCGTCAGGGGAAGAAAGAAGAGAGGAATGGAGGAGGACGTGTGAGATAGAAGATGTGAGAGATGAAATGGCCCCGTCCCTCTGGCCTGTCTCTCTGCTCACTGACAATCGGCTCATTCTTTAGACACTGCCCCGGTACATCCTGTCTGTTATTCTTGGTGTTTTTTGATAACCTCCTTCATGTGTTCCTGCTGATCCGGCCTGGCAGAGTAGACCACGGCGCGGCTTTGAAAGCAGCTCATGCTGCGTCCTTTCTATGGACCTGCAGGTTCAAGTGACATTCTTTGTTTCTAGGCCAAAACCCAAAGCTCCAAAGGCTCTGTGGTCTGGGGGGTCAAAAGAGTCCACAGGCTGTACTTTGGCCCAATGCTACTCTGAGCTCAAAGCTAATGTCGCCATGCTTATGGAAAACCTAGAAAAGTCATGGAATTTTTAAATGGTAATTTCCAGGCCTGGAAACGTAATGGAAAAAACTTAAATCATAAAAGTTTGGGAAAAGTCATGGACATTTGTTATAATCACATGTTCATTGACGCCGAGTTTGAAATAGTTCATATGTTTTTTTTAAAAGAAAGACGCTCAAAATATAAGCCGGCGTACGCAACATTTTCTAAATTTTTTATGCTTCTACCGAGATTTCAGTTTGGTCATGGAAATTTGGTTTAAAGTCATGGAAAAGTCATGGAAATCCACGGGTCAACCCTGAGCTGATGTTAGTAAGGAGCATGTCCACCATGTCATCTTACTGTTTCAGCAGGTACATTTTTGCAGGAGTTGCTGATTGCTTTACCTTTTGTGGGTTCTGTATTTTAAGGACATTTTTTAATGTCCATTTGAGCATTTAAATGCCCTGTCCATGTCTTTTTGCTCAGGCGAGCTGCAGCGTCACCATCTGCAGTATATCTGCATACGCTAACAAAGAGACGGGATTATCTCGAAAAGACCCGGTTGGTTCTGCTCAATCATATTGGCACGAATTCTACACTTTTTAAAATGAAATAATGTTGATCGCTCGGCTTACTTCTACTAATTCGATATGATCAGGTAGCAGCTGGAGGTACAGAGGTCATCCAGGGAAAGCCCAACGCACTGACCCGTACACCGTGTCTCAAGCGTAGCTCAGACGGAGCCCCACAGGAGGAGTCACCTCATTATGGCCGAATGTCCCCCCTCCGGTCAGCGGGGTCAGTTTTGTTCTGAAGCTCGCCGCAGGGCCTAATGAGTCTGCCGACGTCACTGCTGTGGAAGTGGCTATTGTTTTACTGGGCCCAGGAGATGGAGGAGGTCCAACATCATTCCGATGGCCTACTGTGACCCCGCAGCAATGAAGAACGACCTCATTGTTTCCACAACACGAAAACATTTGCTGTAGGAACCTGTAGAAATGATCTAAACACTCTAAGCTGTAGATCAATGCCTTGCGTCATGCTACATTATGTATTATTTATTGCAATGTTTCCTTATTACAAAATTATTTACAGAAAAATAAAACCATCACTAGATATCTACAACACAGCTTCTGCGATAACCTTTCATTTGGTGGCTTTTTAAAGTCCTTTTTCAGGTTCACATTATTTTGTCCAGCCCCTTTCTGCAGAGTATAGCTCTGTCCTCACCTTGTGGGTGTAGAGCTAGTTGGATTGGCGATGAATCCCCAAGGTGAAGTCTACTTCCTGGATACTGATTGGATATCAGCTGAGCTCCATGGTCTCCTCATCCCCTCCATATGAAGTCGGTTCAACGTGACTCTGATATCTCCACACAGTAGACGAGTCATGATGACGTGGAAACAGGTAGGCGAGGTGGGAGGTTGGATGATAGAATAGAATAGAAATAGAAATATACTTTATTAATACCCAAGGGGAAATTAGTTGACAACAGAAGCAGCACCGATAAAACTAAACACAATAAAATATAAGTTTAAGAAAGAAAGTGACAATGCATAAAGTAAAGTGTGCAAAGTGAAATATAAAATACAAAATAAAATAAAATAAAATATATATGTATATATACACAGCATATACACAACATATATGTAAATGTAAATAAAGCACTGTAAAATAAAATAAAATATATATATCTAGATAGTGTGCAAAATGCAAAGTGTGTGTATGTGTGTAGTTTAAATGAAATGTGTGCAGTGCAGATCAACAGTGTAAGTATGAATGTGAATATTTACAGTGAGTTATTGCACGTTTCTGACAGGTGGTGCTTTGTTATAAAGCCTCATGGCTGTTGGTAGGAATGTTCTCCTGTAGCGTTCCTTGATGATGCAATCTGTTGTCTCCTTGTGTGCTGTTCATTTCAAGCATGTTGACCAACACCTTCTGATTTTAGATTGAGTCGTACCAGAAGTAGTAAAACATTCTCTCTTCTATAGCCACCTTTATATTTTCCTGTTGCTCATAGTTGAGCGAGCTCCGTTTAAACCGACTACAAGTTGCTCCTGCAGCTGTTGATGTTACTTAGATAGATAGATAGATGGATACTTTATTAATTCAGAGGGAAATTTAGGTCATCCAGTAGCTTATACATTTAGCATTAAACTTAACTCACAAACAACAATACACATAGGGGGAACATGTACACAGGGAGTAGGGAGTATACAGGATGTACAGATATAGTGTGCATTGATTGAGTGTTTATATCCACGAGGATAATGCAAAAAGCTATAAATAAACGTAATTGTAGCCAAAAAGAGTAAAAACAAACAAAAAAACATTAAAAGAGTAAAAAATATAGACTTACTGCTGATATGCAGGTGGAACATAAGCTCCTCCCATTAGTGTATGAATGGGTGAATGATGTCATGTTAATGCAGACCAGAAAAGTGCTATACAAGTATACTGTAGTGTAGTCTACTATTCACCACCACGGTTACATTCTAACTCACTCTACTAGTAGTTGTAAGTTCGGGTGGTTTGATAAATAAAGTCGGCGTACCTCACAAAAAGAGCAGCGCTATACTTCCTCTACGTCCGGCACCACTTGTACTGTATATCGCTTATCCTATGAAATCAATAACCCAGGAGAAAACCGTGTGCTCTGTTCCGTCAAACACATTGTGAACATACTGAACCCTCGCTGGTCATCAAAGAGACGTCAACGTTGAGTTTGCTGTGCACTGGGAAGACTGGGACACGCCCAGCGATAAACCACCATGAGGAGGTGTCATTCTCGGTGAGTGGCACATGCTGCTATTTATAACAGAGAGAGAGAGAGAGAGAGAGAGGGAGAGAGAGAGAGAGAGAGAGAGAGAGAGAGAGAGAGAGAGAGAGAGAGAGAGAGAGAGAGAGAGGCGTATGACTTCCAGTTCATTCCAGAGATAGTGTCGGACAGAGCGCTCACTCTGCGCTTCTGTCTATTATTACACCAGAGCTGCAGAGCATGTGGACGATGTGTTGCAACACCAGCGGAGGACTCTGAACAGATTTTCGGGATATTGTCTCTAATAACGATCACTGAAGGACGTAACAGAATATCACATTTGGGAAAACAAACAGGAGATTGACGATGCCAGAGGAGAAAGGTAACGATGACCTTTAGTCAGCTATCTGTGTTCACCTGTCGCTAATGAGTGTCATTATCCGGACTTATCTCGTACCATTTCACTATATGCAGTAGACAGTTACTCAATGAATCATAATACACTGTAATCAACTCCCTCTAGTTCTGGATCATATGAGTGTGTGTGTGTGTGTGTATTCACAGCATGTGGCTCTATGCGTATCTATGGAAGTCTCTCGCCCCAAACAGGCCTCCTATTATGTCAGCCCAGAAGTGTGGAGCACCTTCTCTGTGAATGTGGTGTGTGTGTGTGTGACGGACAATAACACGCAGGCTGAGTGTGTGTGTGTGTGTGTGTGTGTGTGCGCTGCAGGTTGAAATGCAGCATCCCTGGCAACAGCAGTGTTGTGTCGGTCCCCCGCCGGCATCTCTGTCTCTGGGAGCTGGGCCATCTGGGCTGAGGGTCGGCTGCTGAGAGGACATCACTGTGTCTTGGTGTTGCGTAATGTGTCTGTAGTGACCTTTTAGGCCTTTAGCTTATTACAATTGTCTCTGCAACCATTGTTCCCTTTAACGTCCTCAGTAAGAATAATATGAGGGGAGCGCTGGTCTCCTGAGTGAAGGTCCTGTCAGTGCTGAGTGTCGGTGGAGAGCCTCAAAAGTCGTCTTTAGTACTCAGACACATGTACTTCCTACTGCTGACCGCCCCCCAGTGGCGTCCCAGTACCTTCTAGCACTCCACTCCAGTGTTTAGTCCTCAACAGCCTCGTGAAGCCGCTCCAGTGTTTAGTCTGTGTCTGTTCGGGGGGTCTAAACGCAGAGCGCCACTCTGTTTCATATACAACGTGACGGAACTCCTAAAGTTTGGTGGTGAGGACATACACACACACACACACACACACACACACACACACACACACACACACACACACACATGCAGATGCACACCACCACAGACACACACACAAACAAACACCCCCACACTAACACACACACACACACACACACACACAAACACACACGCACACAGACACAGACACACAAACAAACGCATGTGCACACAAACACAGACACACACACACACAAACACATGCACACACACACACACATGCACACACACACACAAACAAACACCCCCACACTAACAAACACACACACACAAACACACACACACACACACACAAACACACACATAAACACAGACACACACAAACAAACGCACACGCACAAAACACAGACACACACACACACACAGCACTGTGTCTCAAACGGAGGCGTGTATCCTGGGTGTGTGATGTAATGCAGTCACAGGGCGCCGCCCACTATTTGGGACACAGCAACAAACCATCTGACAGTTTCCTGGTATTACATTCATATTTAATTTGAATGAAAAGATATTTTATTGTGTCTTTGTCATGATGATGATTTCTAATTCTCGGAACAAATGAGATCACATGATATTTCAGCCACAATTAAAGAACTCTATTTGAGTCTGTGGCAATTACTGTATCTATATTACCCACTTCTACACCTTATCATGTGTGTGTGTGCACAGTCCTGTGTGTGTGTGTGTGTTTGTGTGTGTGTGTGTGTGTGTGTGTTTACTTTAAGTTAGTCCTGGTCATATGTGTGTGTACTTTAAGATAGTACAGTCCTGGTCATATGTGTGTGTACTTTAAGGTAGTACAGTCCTGTGCATGTGTGTGTGTATACTTTAAGGTAGTACAGTCCTGTGAATGTGTGTGTGTACTTTAAGGTAGTACAGTCCTGTGCATGTGTGTGTGTACTTTAAGGTAGTACAGTCCTGTGCATGTGTGTGTACTTTAAGGTAGTACAGTCCTGTGCATGTGTGTGTAATTTAAGGTAGTACAGTCCTGTGCATGTGTGTGTACTTTAAGGTAGTACAGTCCTGTGCATGTGTGTACTTTAAGGTAGTACAGTCCTGTGCATGTGTGTGTGTACTTTAAGGTAGTACAGTCCTGTGCATGTGTGTGTACTTTAAGGTAGTACAGTCCCGTGCACGTGTGTGTAATTTAAGGTAATACAGTCCTGTGAATGTGTGTGTGTACTTTAATGTAGTACAGTCCGGTGCATGTGTGTGTGTACTTTAAGGTAGTACAGTCCTGTGAATGTGTGTTTACTTTAAGGCAGTACAGTCCTGTGACAGTGTGTGTACTTTAAGGCAGTGCAGTCCTGTGACAGTGTGTGTGTGTGTACTTTAAGGTAGTACAGTCCTGTGAATGTGTGTGTGTGTACTTTAAGGTAGTACAGCCCTGTGAATGTGTGTGTGTGTACTTTAAGGTAGTACAGCCCTGTGAATGTGTGTGTGTGTGTACTTTAAGGTAGTACAGTCCTGTGAATGTGTGTGTACTTTAAGGTAGTACAGTCCTGTGCATGTGTGTGTGTGTACTTTAAGGTAGTACAGTCCTGTAGATGTGTGTGTACTTTAAGGTAGTACAGTCCTGTGCATGTGTGTGGTGCTCTGACACGTGGATGGGACCGACATGTGTGTGTGGTGCTCAACCTGCTCTCCATGTGTGTGTGTGCAGCTCAAACAGCTGAGTCATGCTGTTTCTCTCTGCAATGCAAACATACGCAGCTCTATTCCCTCACTGTCTCTTCACTACAACTCTCCTTCCATCCTTCCATCCTTCCCTCCTTCCCTCTGTTGTGTTCCTCCCAATCAGCCGTGACGATGAACAATTTTTGGATTAGCAGGGCGTCCCTCACACACACACAAACACACACACACACACACACACACACACACGTCTCTGTGACTCTCAGCCGTGTTCTGCTGCGTCACGGCATCTCCATCACACATTCACCAGGCAGGTTAACGACGACATCATCATTTCTTTTCTCATCTCATCGTCTTTGTCTGTAAAGACTCAGGCTGAGGTATGACCTTTCCTCCTGTCCTTGCTTCGTGTCCTTCTCTCTGCTGATACTTCCCCACTAAAGGGAGCTGGACGTGGCACGTCTTCAACATGAGGGTCAGGGTTAGAGGGGCATCAGTGTCCAACATGTTTATTGTGAGAAAACACAAACTTCATGAAGGTCGTGGTGTGACCTCCTCACCGTCCCTCCTCAGGACACACAGGATGTTAATCGTGGCACAAAGATGGAAAAATGTTGTTATTCAAGATGACGGCTGGGCGATGTGAGGAAAATCAATCATCATGTTATCAATAGATGTTTGATACATAGTCGTCAATAAGGTTGGTAAAGGTAACTGGATGAACAGCAAGTTTCTGAACTGTGGTCAGTCCAGAAAACGTCCAATCAGGAACATGCAACACAGAAATCAATATCTATATATATATATATATATATATATATATATATATATATATATATATATATATATATATATATATATATATATGTTTTGTCACTTAATTTTTTTTATTTGTTTAGTGATATATACATATATATATGATATATACATTTTTATTTGTTTAGTGATATATACATAAAACAATTACAAAGACATCAGACATAAACACACATATATATATATATACATACACACATACTGTGACATACATATACACATACACATATACATATATACATACACATACACATATATACACATATACACATACACACATACATACATACATACACATCATACACCTACATCCATACACACACACACCCATACATACATACATACATACATATACACACATATCATACATATACACATGCATACATACACATATACGCATATATACACATACCCTCCCCCCTCCAATATCTATATATTGATCATGCTAAAAGGTCACTTATGCTGTAGCATTCATGTTTAGTAAATCAAACCATGACAACCACAGTATGTGAACAGTGCTCAGAGGGTTTTGACTGGAGGCAACGACACGGCAATGTTCCAGAAGAACAGGACCATCTGTTCCTCATCCACGTGGAGGAAATATTCACAGTCATCCACCACTGAAGTGGAAGGAATCATATGTCTTTACACAAAAGACATATTCATAAGAAAGCACACTCGTTTTGGGCCAAGTATGACTTAGTATTATTATGATGGTATTACTAGTATAGGCCGTAGTTGTGTGTCACCAGCAGTATTATTAAACTGTATCCAGGATTAAAATACTGTCACTCATACATGTCCTCCTCCTCTGAGCCTTCAGAGTGCCCTGCAGGGGTCATTTGCCAGAGAGGTCAGAGGTCAGCTTTCTGTCAGAGATCAAATGCTGTCAGGGTGGAAGTGTGACTGAAGTCAGGGTTCCAAGAACAGCAATATATACCATAATCTATACCATAATCTATACCATAATCTATTCCATAATCTATTCCATAATATATTCCATAATCTATACCATAATCTATTCCATAATCTATTCCACAATCTATACCATAATCTATTCCATAATCTATACCATAATCTATTCCATAATCTATTCCATAATCTATACCATAACATATTCGATAATCTATACCATAACATAATCTATTCCACAATCTATACCATAATCTATTCCATAATCTATTCCATAATCTATACCATAATCTATTCCATAATCTATACCATAATCTATTCCACAATCTATACCATAATATATTCCATAATCTATACCATAATATATACCATAATATATTCCATAATCTATACCATAATCTATACCATAATCTATACCATAATCTATTCAGTGTGTATCCATAGTCACGTAAATGAGGTCATTGTCTCTCCTTTCCCCCGTTTCTACTACAATCCGTCACATGTACATAAGAGTTCATGCTAATTAATGTGTGTCTTAATTAAAGTTAACATAAACAATATCCAAGCTAACATATATAAGCAATGGATGGATTCAGATACAGACATGAGCTCCTTTAATAATGTTAAGTTATTTGATGTCTGAGTGCGATGGAATGGCTTTTCTTTCAGTCTTCATGATCGATTCAATAAGCTGCTGTTGAAGTCCAAGAGACGCTGGCATGACTACCACAAAGACCTGCTCCCTGAACCCAAGCAGGCAGGACATGTGACCACTAACAGGACATGTGGTCACTGACCAGTGAGCAGTCTTTCATTAGTTGTCTCTCGTTCTTGTTCCAGTTTTGCTACAATGAATGTCTGAGAAAAGGAGTTCATAATCCATGAGGTAAATTAATGCTGAAATGGAGATGATTGTGCTAAACTCAATGCCATGACCAGAGAATTGAATGATTGATGTTCCGGAAATTTGCTCTGCTACTCCCTCCGTATATTGACAAGCAGTTCCAACTCAGAGGAGAACATGATTTCCTTCATGGTGTGAAGGACCCCTGAAGGTCTCTCAAGCAACACGTAAAGGGTTCTCTAGAAAGAAAAATACACTTGTATTGATCTCCATGGGTCACTTCTTCTCTACATTGACCCATCCTCAGTTATGAAGGAGTATTGACCCATCTTTACTTATTAAGGAGTATTGACCCATCCTTAGTTATGAAGGAGTATTGACCCATCCTTAGTTATGAAGGAGTAGTGACCCATCCTTAGTTATGAAGGAGTATTGACCCATCCTTAGTTATGAAGGAGTATTGACCCATCTTTACTTATTAAGGAGTAGTGACCCATCCTTAGTTATGAAGGAGTAGTGACCCATCTTTACTTATTAAGGAGTAGTGACCCATCCTTAGTTATGAAGGAGTAGTGACCCATCCTTAGTTATGAAGGAGTATTGACCCATCCTTAAGATACAGTGGGCTGCAGTGAAGATCGGGAGCAACTGGGGGTTTAGTGCCTTGCTCAAGGACACTTCAACATGAACTATGGGGAGAGCGGGGATTGAACCGGGTACCTTGTGGTTACGGGATGACCACTCTCCTCATGAGCTACAGCTATGTAACTTCTACACAACATATTTGAACTGTTTTGAAATGGGAAACAAAACGTTGTTGTTTAGTCATATTTATCATTTAAATAACACAATATCACGCCCCAGGATTCCTTTAAAAATAAGAATATCATATAATCTGCTTTTTTTTGGAGCATGCTGGTGTGTTTAGTGAAAATCCCCGAGGTCAACAGCTCGGCCACCACGTCGGAGCCCTGCAGATGGTCCACAGCGAGCGTGTTGCAGAGAACCACGGGATCCCCGGGAGGGAACGCTCTATTTATAGGGAGTGAAACGGCATCTGAGATGTGACTTATGTGAAGAGAGCTGTGCTTCCTCAGTACATGTACATGTAACCTATATGCCTTTTCATGAGGTGACTGTGGGTCAGTGGGTAGCAGGTCCATCTTTCAATCAGGGGGTTGGCAGGTTCAATCCCCGCCCTAGTCGATGTGTCCTTGAGCAAGACACCCTGAGTTGCTCCCTGTAGCCGTGTCTACGGCGTACGATGTGACATGATTGTAAGTCGCTTTGGATAAAAGCTTCAGCTAAATGTGATGTAATGTCATGTTGAAGTAGTGGAGATACCGTAGTAGGTGTTGGGTTTCAATTTCAATCCCAGCATGAACTGCTTTCTGAGTGTCTTTGAGCAAGGCACCAACGATACGGAACGTCTCATTTATTGTGAGTTAACTGGTTTTAAATGAATGAATGAAATATACTTTATTAATCCCCAAGGGGAAATTTGTTGACAACAGAAGCAGCCCGATAAAACTAAACACAACAAAATATAAGTATAAGAAAGAAAGAAAGTGACAGTGCATAAAGTAAAGTGTGCAAAGTGAAATATAGAAAATACAAAATAACATAAAATAAAATATATATGTATATATACACAGCATATACACAACATATATGTAAATGTGAATATAAATAAAGCACTGTAAAATTAAATAAAATATTTGTTCATGATGCATCAATAATAGATCCTGTAGGATGCGTGGTGTACCCACATGCCTATGTTTGGGCACTACTGTATATGTGGGCGGTAACACAGCGTGAGTCCCCGAGGCCTCCGGTGGTGTGACTGTACGCATCACAGACACGAGCGCCGCGTGGCTCAGATAGCTGCCTGCCTGGCGGCGACCTTTGGGACAAGGAAACCAGGAGTGGCTGTCAGCCAGAGAACAGACACCACCGGGCTGATTGATAATGTGGCAACTGGTCCTGGAGAAGACGGGGACCCGGACCGGGAGGGGGGAGGCATCTTTATGGCGCTGTACACGGCGCATTAACTCTTATCTCTCATTACTTCCTCACACAGGGTCAGTACGGTCATGGAAAACCTGGAAAAGTCATGGAAAAAACTTAAATCATAAAAGTTTGGGAAAAGTCATGGAAATTTGTTATAATCACATGTTCATTTACGCCGAGTTTAAAATAATTCATATGTTTTTGAAAGGAAGACACTCAAAATATAAGCCGGCGTACGCTCTCATACTATCGGTGCAATTATTATTTTTTCCCGTTGCAAGTGAACGCACCTTAACTGGAAAGTTCGCTGGCCATAGCAACAGTAGCTCAGGAAGCGGTCGTGATGATGTAATTTGTTTCATTTAAGGTGTATTGTATGCTTTGTAATTCTCATTCTTTGAATACTACATTTTCAAAAAATTTCATGTATACACCGAGAATTCAGTTTGGTCATGGAAATTTGGTTTAAAGTCATGGAAAAGTCATGGAAAAGTCATGGAAATCCATCGGTCAAAATGTGTAAGAACCCTGCTCACATCACCAACTGAATTATTTCCAGTCCCTATTTCATCTTCTCACTTTCCTGATAGAGAACGTTCTTCCATCTTTACAAGCATAGGAATGTCAGGGTAGTAGTCTAGGGGTGCAATGTCCAGAGCCTGGACCAGGGTCTGGACCAAGGTCTGGATCAGGGTCTGGACCAGGGTCTGGACCAGAGCCTGGACCAGGGCCTGGACCAGAGCCTGGACCAGAGCCTGGACCAGAGCCTGGACCAGAGCCTGGACCAGAGCCTGGTCCAGAACCTGTGCCGCCTTCTGAGAGAGAAGAGGACGTATTCTCCTGATGTTGTGCAGCAGGACCTACAGGAACGTGTTTTTGCACAGGGTTCTTATAGTCATGGAAAACCTGGAAAAGTCAAAGTCAAAATGGTCATTTCCAGGCCTGGAAAAGTCATGGAAAAAAACTTAAATCATAAAAGTTTTGGAAAAGTCATGGAAATGTGTTATTTACGCCAAGTTTGAAATAATTCATATTTTATTTAAAGAAAGACGCTCGAAATATAAGCCGGCACACGCTCTCAATACGCAGCAATTTCTAAAATGTTCATATTTATACCGAGATGTTCAGTTTGGTGATGGGAATTTGGTGAAAAGTCATGGAAAAGTCATGGAAAAGTCATGGAAAAGTCATGGAAATCCATTGGTCAAAATGTGTAAGAACCCTGGTTGCAGTCAGGGGGAGTTGACTGTCGAGTCACACCGAGGATCCTGGCAGTCAGGGGGGGGGGGGGGGGGGCTAACACAGGGTTGTTGAAGGTAGTCCCCAGATCAGTTAGTGCCGCTACCTGAGTTTCAGATTGGGGACACGAGAGGATCAGTTGCCCACTGAGGGGAGTTTGTGAGTTGAATTAAAGTTTTTCAAGTGAATGCTCGGACATAAAGTAGTAGATAAGTGGCTGTCCAGTAGGGGACCATGTGGTCACCATCCAGCATCAATCAACACATCTCAACACTAAGGACATTATGGATTTGGAGACGCAGCATCATCCTTGTCAGACGCATGAACTTATGGTGAAAAGGAAGATTGTTTTCCTGATGACTTTGACTTTTGAGATGCTTGACGGTGCAACGTGCTGCCCTGATTAAGCCCTTAAGAAGGACATGAGAAGAGAAACTTCCTTGACCGCTCATTAATGTTGTCAACAGGCTGTAATCAGATCTAACCAGCTAACAGCCCCCCCCCCCCCCCCCCCCCCCCCGCGCCTCACTGGCACATTGTTGGCCCCTTATCCCAAACCACGGCGGGGTCTTGGTTACCGGCAGCCTGGATGTCTGGGAGCACTTGCTGGATTCTACATCTGGCCCCACATATCATCTCCCGTCTCCATCCAATGCCCGTCTCTTCTCTTCTATTTGCTGTTTTGAAGATGACGTGAGGACACTGGAACCCCACCCCCATCCCAACAGGTGCAAGGGTAAAGCAGTGCATGCTGGGTCAGATCAGGGGGTGGAAACCTTTACCTCTACCAACCCGTGCTGCCGACCCTGTCTCACTGTCTTTTACAGA
The DNA here is from genome assembly GCA_036178185.1 of Liparis tanakae. NCBI lineage: Eukaryota > Metazoa > Chordata > Actinopteri > Perciformes > Liparidae > Liparis > Liparis tanakae. Next base: position 13,509,042 of record CM070111.1, read on the forward strand.
TGGTTGCAATCAACCCGGCCTCAGACCTTTTTTTACGAGGACTTAAGACTTTCCCCTCCTAAATTCTTGCCTTTATTGGTTAGCATGCCCACATGTACCCGAGGTAAAGCCCCTCCTACCCCAACAATAGTATCTGAGCAACAACATCCATATTCTTGTCTTGATTCAATGTGTAGGTCAGCACGTTTTCAAGTTGGAGATCAGATTGTGATCCAGACACATGGATTGAATCACATCTGTGGATTTTATTATCATACAAAGAAAACTTCAACAATATTTTTTTATTACATTTGCTGACCTCAGGAATGTTCAGTCGTCACAAAGGTACACTTTTGTTTAACTTATATTTAAATAAAGATTCACTTTGCGAAAGAAACTTTTGAAAAATGTGGACAAAAGGCTTTATGGAAAGTATTATTGAAAGTTATTTATTCTAAAGAGATCTCAGGAGGTTTGGGAGGCGATGTTAAAGACGTGTTGTGGTACGGTTGTGGACATGTTCTTGTAAAAGTGGCTGAAGAATGTGTGGCTCCTGCTGGCCGTCTGTACCGAGCAGGTCAGGTGCTTCTTTGAAGAGGATTCTTTATTTCAGGTTCATAACTTAGTGTTGTGTAAATGCCGTAACTTTAAAAAAAAAAATTATATATGTTTATTGATCAAACCTGAGAAAAAAATTATAAAAAAATGATACAAGCTGTGATTGTAGTTAACAGGGTTTGATCGGCTTTTTTAAACTCACAAATTCAAAGGAAATGGCATACAGAGGAAAATAAAACTACATAGTAAAATAAAACAAAAATACAAAATAGTAGAATGAACAAAACAAAAACAACAAGCAAACAAATGGAAAGGGGAGGAGGGGAGAGGGGGGGTAGCTGTTGGCAGAGGGCTGGCTATTTGCATAAGAAAGGAAAGGGTCCCAGGTTTTATGAAATTTCTTCAGAGATCCTGTAAAAAAGGTGTAAAAAAGACATTACCGCTTCAGACCAGGAGTATGTGCGAGGCGGTTTTGGGTTCTTCCAATGTAGTAGTATCTGACGCTTGGCCATCAGAGCAGCAAATGCAATAACATCAGCTTGGCATCTAGAAAATGTCTTAACTTTAACCGTGTCCTGACTGTACTTAATGCACAGACTCATAGATAATAGTTCCACAAATACTCATACTAATAAAACTCTCCAGTCTCTATTAAGTTTCCTTTTACATTTATTGGTAGAAAAGTACCAGAGTGGCTGAAGGTGACTTTTCTTTCCACATTATAGATCTTAGAAAAACAGTAAAACACTGTAGCTGTCACTTAATCTAATTTCAAATATCCTTCCATAAAACACCCAACAAACAACCGTTGGACATGGAAAGAGGACGTCACCAGAAATCAAAAGTTACTGGAGAGTTTCCTGTTTGGCTCACAGCCATTATCCTACACTTCCTTCTCTCTCTCTCTCTCTCTCTCTCTCTCTCTCTCTCTCTCAATCATATTGTTTGATGAACTCCCCTTTCCAAGCCCAATTACTGGTAACCACGGCGACCCGATGAAACCGGTCTGACGACGCGATGCTTCCCGAGAGCACAAAGGGGCTTTCATTGGGCCGATGTCCCCGGTCAGTGTGAGACCATCCTCTGGATGTGTTGTGATGATGCTGGGAGGTGGTGATGTAATCAAGGCCTTGTAGTGGGGGCAACTGGGACGGACCACTGAGGGCAGAGGAACTGCTTTCATAGGGAATGCAGACGTTCTATTCTTCTCAGCTTTTCTCTGTGTGTGTGTGTGTGTGTGTGTGTGTGTGTGTGTGTGTGTGTGTGTGTGTGTGTGTGTGTGTGTGTGTCCCAGTGGAGGCAAACATACTTTGTGTAAATATTTTATTTCATTTTACATTGCTGTATTTACATATATGTTGTATATATACATATATATTATTTTATTTTGTATTTTATATTTCACTTTGCATACTATACTTTATGCACAGTCACTTTCTTTCTCATATCTATATTTTATTGTGTTTAGTTAATCGGTGCTACTATGTCAACAAATTTCCCCTTGGGGATTAATAAAGTATATTTCTATCTTCTATCTATATATTCTAAATAAAGGGGTCACGGTGAAGTGCTTTGTAGGCTGATGCAGATATTTATGGATTAAAGTTATCTGCAAGCAGTTTATTATATCCATTATTTAAATTATTTTATTTTTGGAGGTACCTCTGATTTAGTTGCTGTTATTGATTCAGTTGTAGCAATTAACATTTCCCCTTATTATGGAATGGGCGAGGTTTACATGCATGGGACCCTAACGGAGGATGTGACTCATTGTACACATCAAAATGAAAACCAGTATCTTACAGCACCAATGGCCTCTGCTATTCAGTGATGTCTTCAGTTATGGGCATGACAGCCTTCTGGAGGGGAGGATGAAGATGGGGATGCAAACAAAGACTTCACCTTATTCACTACCGGTCAAAAGTTCAGGGTCACCCAGACATTTTGGTGTTTTCCTTGAAACATCGAAAGAGTTTTTTAAGGGATTTTTACCCCTGCGTTGGTCTTCTAAGGCGATAACACAATGTACCACCAGAACAATGGAGATGGGACTCTACACACCATGTAGAGACTTCATTAAACACCAGAGAATAGACAATTACACATTAACATGTAGAGAGAGTATTTATGATTCATTTAATGTATCTTCATTGATAAAGCAGTGCTTTGAAAAATAAGGATATTTCTAAAGGACCCCACACTTTTTTTAATTTAAATCTTTTTGATTGATTTTACAAATCAGAAAATATGGACATGTCTGTCCCAACAAGATTTGGATATACAGGTTCTTACATTCAGTTCCATATTGATTGGGGATAGTGTAACTGATGAACTGGCACTGAGTACAAACAACAAACAAACAAACACACACACCGCTCTGAGGAGATACGAGTAATCCGGTGATTCAGATATAGGCAAAAAATCCCCGAAACAGCCACAATACCAACACAACAAATAGAAAATTATAATAGAAATGAAAAGAAATAATATGGTAAAAACAAAAATACAAAAAATAAAATAAATAGGAGGGGGTGGGTGGGAAGCGTGGGGTCTCTGTCAGATTACTTTTTTTATTTCAGCATTGTTTAAGTACTTTATGAAAGGTTCCCAAGTTGCTTCGAAGGAGTCACTGGAGTCTTTGAGTGAGAATCTGATTTTTTCCAGTTTTAGATTATTTAGGATCTCAGTACACCAAAGGACCCCACACTTTTGAACGAAAATGCATATCATATGAAATAGTTGGCCGTACTGTCTGGTTAGCTGCCAGATGTATCATCAAACGCATTATAAGTGTCCGCGTGGCTCTCCTCCTCGCGGTGTGTGTCTGCATGTGAGCTGACCATGTTCTCTGTCTGCAGTGTTCCAGCAGCAGGCGGTCCACAGCCCTCTGGAGCAGCAGAAGCAGAAGCATGGAGGACCCATCCCGTGCCAGAACTGTGGCAAGCCGTGCAAAGGGGAGGCGCTCCGGGTCCAGAACAAACACTTCCACATCAAGTGCTTCGCCTGTAAAGGTTCGTGCAGCAGTTCTTTCTCAGAGGAGAGCAGCAACGTTGACTCTACGGGAGATCAGTAGTCTCTGATGATGCATAGAACAGAACATTAGTATTATTAATATTATTAACCATTATCGGAAGAAAACGCTGGACACAAATGTGGCTTATGTTTCTGTGCATGGATACTGTGTGAAGAGCTTTGGGAGGAAGGGAATTCTTCTGGACTAGTTCCTGCACGGAAAAAAACCCTGAATGAGGACATTTGATGTAAAAGAGGAGGTAGCAATATGAAGACTAATTAAATAGCCTTTTTTAAGATGATCCATTAGGAACCTTTTTGGAGAATGGAATACAATTAAAATACACTGGAGAAAACACAATGAAGAGATCAAAGCCACGCAGGCATGACCAACGCAGGCATGACCAGAGGAAAGGAAGTTGTATGAATTTGAACATAATGCCGCGATGCTTTGCAGAGACCGTCAACAGAGAGAGCGTAGTCCTCACCAGGGGAAGATAACGTCTGTGGAGGATATACATCTAGTTGGTGTTTTACATATGTGTACATAGTCACTAGGTTTCTTGTCTTGTTCAGCTTAAGCCCTATTTCTTTTCATTTTCTGTGTGTGTGTGCACACGGCCTGGAGGCCCTGAAGCGTATTCTGAAAAGCTCTTTGAGATGTTTGACAAACGTTCGGCAGCTTTTTACACGTTACGCTGATGAGCACGTTGACTGCTCCCTACAAACACAGAGGAGTGGCAGTGAACCTTCACACACACACCGCTGAGCCTCTGATTGGCTCTGAGGGGACAAGCAGAAGGAGGTATTATAGCCTATTAGTGGTCTCTGTTATTGATCAGTTATTGTATTTGATAGTTTGGCAATATCAAGAAATTGATTAAGAAAGGCAAATGATTGGTCCTTCAGGTCCAATCAGCTCGAGCAATAGTGTGGGTTACATTGTGTGTATGTGTGCGTGTCTGTGCGCATATGTGTGTGTGTATGTGTGTGCATGTGTGTATTCGTGTGTATGCATATGTGTGGGTGTGGGTGTGTGGGTGTGCGTGTGTGTGCATGTGTGTATTTGTGTGTATGCATGTGTGTGTGTGTGCATTTGTGTGTGTGCTTATGCATGGGTGTCTGTGTGTGTATGTGTGAGTGTGTGGTGTTGGGTGTCAGATACTTGGCCTGTGTGCGTGTGGGTGTGACTGTGCTCTATAGACCGAGGTCCCGTGTCCCACCCAGCCCACCCAACACCCCCCCCCCCCCTCATGTCAGACTGCTGCTGTTGTTGTTGTCAACACATTCTCCCGTTGCTAGGCGTCCGTTGATGTCGCTACAATGTCGCCCTTAATCTTACAGACTCCCTGTCTGCGCTCCCTTTTATTACATCTTGACCTTGGGTTGATTTCATACTTTTGGACATTCTATTCTTGCAGTAATGAGAACATGCTGTGCTCACCACACACAGCAACTCATGGGGAACAGAGTCTCTAGAGGTCATCGGGTCGCTGTAGAGAGCACACACACACACAAGGAGTGCTCATATCTTGTTGTCCTGCCCAGTCGTGGAACCCTCACCCTTCAGTACTCTGGGGCTCCTGTATTTACTCACATTCATGAGTTTAAGTTTAACACAAGTGTTCTGGGCAGAGAGTAATATCATTGGATAACTGAGAAGACCAGTAACCTCATAGAGTGGGTGTGGCTTCCTGTGGCGTTCTTTCAAGTTAAAATATATAATGTTGATTTGAAAACACATTCTTGCATTGATTGAATACTTCTCAGAAAGACAGGGTACAATGACTTGTTGTCCCACCAGCTGCAGTAATACTTCTGTTCATATGCAGACGGGGACTCGTTACACCGAGAGCAGCTTTGCGTTATTACTTGATCCAAAAGGCGAAAACCACACGAACATGAAGCATGCAGACGCTCCTCTATGCTACAGCTCAGGAGCATCTGGACCACAAGGTTCATCTATAACATTCATCCAGTGCCCTGCAGCAGCACAGTAGGAAGTGACTCATGTGGGGATAACTACACTCTTCCTGCCCACACAGATATACGTTGACTCTTTATTTTTAATGATCTGAGGAAAAGATCGTCCCTGTGCACCATTCCTGATCCAGAAATTTGGAAGATTAACACTGTTCTGTACACAATGGGCTGATGTCAGGATAACCTCTAACTAAAGTGTGTTTCTGCCATAAGAGAAGCATTATTAAATATACATTATGTTCTGCTGAGATGATAAATACATATAATACATATTATTGTTCAGCATACCTACCCCAAGAGCAGCATCGACCTAGAAACATTATTAAACCTATGCACGTCGTGTTTTCCACTATTTGTTCCTGTAGTAGGAGTATTATAAATCTAAATGTCCTACTCTTACATCACTTTGCAGAGTAAGAGGCCTTATTAAAGGACTTAAACCACTGAGTGTTGTGGTTTCATACTGTGCAGCTAAGGCAGTGGTTCTCAAACTGTGGGGTGCGCCCCTCTGGTGGGGCGCGAGGGGAAATGCAGATTTTTTTTATTTCTCGACATTTATTGAGAACTTCACATACACAGATATACAACTAAGTCATTCATAAATAAAGAGTGAAAGGCCTGTACTGTAGTGTAAATGTTTACGTTACGGCGTTAACAGGTTAAATGCGTGACGGCCTCCTTTAGTTTTGTTTTGCAAAGGTTGCATTTTATTGTTGTTTTGAAAAGATATGCAGTGTAAAACTCAGTAAAACTCTTTATTGCCAAATATTTGAACTTGTTTTGTCGTAGTTTTTCACAGGTTGCACTGAATTGTTATCTTGCAAAACCGGTTAATTGCAGCCAAAATAAGCTATCTTTGCCAAATATGAGTTATTCATTGCACAGATAGAACTGTATTTGTATTCTAATGAAGTGATTTAAAATGTTTTGTTTTTTTTGTCTTATGGAGCAATCTGGTTTAATTGAAAGTGATTGCAAAATATTAGAAGTCATACAAAGTTGATATTTCAAAACAAATTCAGCATGGACCATTTTGTTACAATTTAGTTGTGGCGGTGGGGCGTGGACATCTCTTTTCCTCCAAAGTGGGGCACGACAGAAACAGTTTGAGAACCACTGAGCTAAGGAGTGAGACTCTCCTGTCGTAATAATTGAGCTGAGTCGTTCCTGCTAGCCGAGCTTTCATCTCTCTGCAACTTAAAAATAAATTGTGATAACTACACGCCACGGGTCACACAAATACATTAATCGGAGGTTAATATTAGAACGTCATTATTTCCCAGCAACTGGAGGTCAAGATTAAAGGAACATGTGTTTTCTTCAAGTTGTTTGACCTTCTTTCTAAAGACTTTAATTCGGGAGCGATTGGGCTCGATCAATTAAGAAATGTATTTATACCATGTAGACGCAACAGTCAGCTTATGTATGGGTGATGCTCACTCAACCCACTGAGCGCTAAACGTACGGTTTCTCCAAGGGTTGTGGGGATTAGGGCTGGCCAGTTTGCTAATAAAACATTTAGATGTGGCCTGAAAGTGAGGAGCGGAGATAAAAGAAACCATACCGGCTGAGTGGGAACATCAAAGAGATGCAGAGACATGTGTCTCTGCTAGCAGTTCAACACAGTAGTGCTCGTTTAGTCTTTTAGCATATCCTTTATGGATGTCAGATGCTAATGAAATATCAGATGACTTATCTCACCTATTAATACACACTCCATCATGGTCTGGCTAAGCTCTGCCCTACTGGGCACTCTATAAAAGAGATTACAATCAACCTCAAAGAGAATCAAGCATGTGACCCCTGACTGTGTTACTGCCAATTACGAGCAGTCTGGATGTTAGCCAGCAGGCTAACAGTGGGGAAGAAGTCTGGATGTTAGCCAGCAGGCTAACAGTGAGGAAGCAGGCTAACAGTGAGGAAGCAGTCTGGATGTTAGCCAGCAGGCTAACAGTGAGGAAGCAGTCTGGATGTTAGCCAGCAGGCTAACAGTGAGGAAGCAGTCTGGATGTTAGCCAGCAGGCTAACAGTGAGGAAGCAGTCTGGGTGATAGCCAGCAGGCTAACAGTGGCTAATGTATAGTTGACACCAAGCTAATGGAGGACTGGATTAATGTGTTAGCCTCCTTAGCGCCTGCTTGGTAGCAGCTCTGGCCGGCTAATAGGGGCTCAGGACCACATTGACTTTCTCTGCTCTCTGTGCAGCATCCAAGTAGAGATAAAAATGCTAATACGTTTAAAAATAAAAGACCCAACTAACAACACAATGAATTGGTAGAAAAGGTGCCTTCACTCTTTTTAACGTGTCCTATTTCTGAGGATGATAAAGTAAAGTTGTATATGATGGGTAGTAGTCACTAACCATAAGCAAGTCCCTCCAATGTCTGGAACCATCCCATATCTGTGTTTGCTTTGGCACTTACATCATTTAAATAGCATTGGAATACTCAAATGTGAAAATATGTGGTCACACCCTGTGGGAAAGCCTAGGCCTACATAAAAACAGAAAGGAGTTGGATTTGTGACATGGAAAGACTGCTTCCTAGCACATTGAAAACACTCCCTCACAAACAGGGGTTTGGTATCTTTTATTGCACAGAACCTCCCCAGAAGTGTTCTTGCAGTAGGAGTCTGCCAAGCTTCAGGAGGAGGAAAAGTGATCCTGAATATTCACTAGTGTTTGAGCAGCCATTGCATGGTCGTCATTCAACAAAGGATCTTTACCTGGGCTTCTGTCACATGTTTCATGACATCACTTCCTGTTGCTTTGGAAAAACGAGCACTGCTTTGATGAAACAGCGAGATCTCTGCCAGCATCTAAAGTTGTCTGGGAACACTGGGCCAAAACCAGTTGCCACTTTGATCGGGAGGGGATCAAGAGGTCGCGTCCAGGTAGCAAACCTTGATTTATGAAAACTCTCGCAAGATAGTTGAGTTCTGGCATTGACCTTGAACATTTCTGATTTTGATGGGTCGTTGGGCAGAGTTCTTGACGGATCTGAGGTTACCATTATGACAAGATGGTACTCCATGACAGCTGTTCATATCAAATGCCAAAGAGCATCCCTGAACTGAGTTATTAGTTCATATCTTCACCCCATTTACAATGGAGTCACAGTCCAGATGTAGGGACCAATAACACCGTCTCTGCTGAATGAGGACCATGAGATGGGAGTCAATCATCCTCTTGGGAACATGATGGTTGTTGTGAGATTCAACAGGCTTTCCAGTGTAACCGCTCACGTTTAATCCAACATCTTGGCTTTTTCCTGTCCTAGTCCTTGTTGAATGTTTACTATATAATATACAAGACATGCAATACATGTTAAAGATATTTGAGGTCCAAAACAATATTAATTTCCATCATCCCACTGCTGTTCAACTAAACGTGGTCAGTGCTACTCTGACATGAAAAGCAGCAATATTAGAATATTGTTGAAACAGCAATGTTTACTTACAGTCTTTTGGACACTAACTGAAAAGATTAGAACTGTAGAACATCCAACATTAATACTTGGGTAAACATAAGGAAACTGTTACAACGTTGTGACTGTCTGTTTCATATTCAGTCCGACTAGACTTCCTTCAAGCTTTCCCAGATTAATGGACGACCCAGCCCAGATGCATTCCTTCCTGGAAGTAGGCTGATAAATAGACGATGCTGGCCACATGTTGAACTCCTGACGTTGGGATCAGTAGTGTTATTGGCAGATGGTTGTGATGTTCTCAAGAGGGTGTTGGCTATTGGACTGTCTCCTTCTTGGATGCAGGCGAACCAGAACAGAGCCAGGGGGAGTGTGTGTGTCGTCACTGGGCCTGGGGTGCTGACCTCACACACCTGTTCTGGGGGGAATGTAAATCACACACACACTTAAAAGGACAATATTTACATAAATACTATATAGTGCATATGATATATCCTACATGTGAATGGTTGTATTTGACCTCCCAGCTGCTGCCCAGGGTCTTCATCAGAAATGTGCTCAGTTGTCATGGAGAGCTCAGATTATTACCCAAACTGTCCGCTCTAAAGTCCTCACGGTTTACAGACCAACTTTGACTTCAAAGGATCTTGTATCTTTCTTCAGTCCTTCCTTGACATCTTAGTGATGTGATTGCATGTCCTCCTTCTTGTTTCTCCCTCCTATATGAGTCATTGGAAACATTTAGTTATCTCATTTTGGGGTTTGAGCTAGATTCACAACATCTCCATATGAGCCCAGTGGTTTAGAGACAGTAGACCTCTTCCCTACCACCTCAATAGATGCCTGTTTGTAATAGAAACCAGTGGAGTAGAAACCTGCAATACTGTGAGCCTGTTGACCTGTCAGAATTCAACCCTCGGATTTATAACCTTCAAGGACAGTCCCAGAACTGGTCCCTTCAATGCCAGCAGGCTGAAGACTGGGCAGTCAAGGTCATGTAATAGAATAGTGATTGACAAGGCGTCCCCCCCGGCCCTCCATCCCACCACGCACACACGGATGGTGAGTCATTGTAAAACAGGAGGTGCAGTCCAGGTCACACATTCATGGGAGAAAGCACATAGCCCATGTATATTTAACCCTGCTCACGCAGCACACATGCACAGTGGATGTCATTGTGAAACACGAGGCAGAGTCAAGGTCACACTCATCGAAGGACATATATATTCATATGATGTTATAGTCTGGAAATAATGTCTCTGGAGGCAGAGTCTGTTGCAAGGACACATTTTCTCAGTTTGTGTGTCACACACACACACACACACACACACAACGTAAGTAATATTCCAGGCAACACTTTCAGCTCTTGATAGGTGTCGGACAATTAATTAGCTGTCTGCTTTTTCCTACACCAAACTATTCTTAATATATCGACCTTTAAAAGTTGGTGGACCTCTATTTGATACCCATCTATAGTTTCTACACTACATTACTCGCATCATGTCAATACATTGAATCCTATTCCGATTTCTCCACACACCTTGTTTGTACATGAGTAAGCCATGAAAACTATGTTGTAGACTAGTGATGCCTTCCTTTTTGAAGTACTCCTGGTTCTATAGTTCCATCTCTGTCTTTCTGGGTTGTTACAGAAAACTCTCCTCAAACACACATCCTTTCATCAAACACTCCCTACCAACACACACCCACAGTTCAAAAGGTCAAACCCTCTGGGGATTCATGGAGGTTCTAGCACGCTGCAGGCTACAGCCGACACCTTATGCTGTTCTAAGTCTCAGGACAAAACAAGGAATTAGCCGCATCGGGATCTCATCCGAGGTCAGCACCAATACACCCTGTTGTCACGGAGATGAAAAGGTTTCAAAATGATGACATTGATGCTTGCGAGTTTCAAGGCAGATTCTGACAAAATGTATTGCATAGCTGAAACAGATTATTTGCATTTTTACTGAGTTCCACATGCTGCTCTGCTTCATTCCTTCAAACTCTCCCTGCTGCGTAACACGGCCCATGTGTCTACGATAGAGATGAGAGCGACGAGAAAGGGATGAGAGCAAGACAGCTTTAATTGTTTCCATGAGCAAGAAGAACAGTTGTGAAAGAGCATCTTCTGGTTCCTCCCTTATGTAATGCACTCAGACCTTTTGACCTGTACTAGAGGCTAGTTGGCCTTGCCCTGGAGCATATGCACCAAGCTGCTGCCATGATTGGATTCACTTCGCTTTTAGAAGGATGTTATTCTTTCTGGTCTATAAATGATGAATGGGCTCCTACTTGAGTTCATATGGGCTCAGCTGATGAGCTGCTTTAGCAACTAAGTTATAATACAGTAAGAAGAGAAGTCGACAGCATGTGCCAACTGGCAGTCCAGGTATAAATATACAAGGATTGAAAGACGAGAGGAAGCTGCACTTCGAGTGCAGATTCCTCTCTTCTATCTCTTCCAGCCATCTATTTATCTCCCTATGTATCAAAGCTATGCTTAATTCTTTAGGTGCCAGGCCAAGTCAACTCTCAAGTATTAAGAACAGATGCGACTCAGTGAAGGAGCAGATCAACCACTCATCATTAGATCGTGGTTCGATCCCCCACTCCTCCAGCCCGCATGGGGTAGTGTCCTGAGCAAGATACTTAACCCAAAGTTGTTCCTGATCGTTGTCGTCAGTCCATGAATTTGTGTGTAAATGTATGAATGTTGACATGTCATGTCGACGTTAGTCAGTAGAATAGAAAGTAACATTAAGAGTCCATTAGTTAGTAGAGCTTTTTGTCTGTCAATGGGTTTGAGTCATTTAGAGCAAGTCTGAAGGCAACTGTCAGGTGATGAGTCTAACCAGTAAGTACTAAGTCTCAGTAATAAGACTAAGTAAGTAATGAGTTTAAGTAAGTAACACGTCTAAGTAAGTAACAAGTATAAGTCATTAATTAGTCAAAGTAAGCAAGTTAAAGTAAGTAACACATCTAGGTTAGTAACACGTCTAGGTTACTAGTGCGTCTAGGTCAGTAACACGTCTAGGTTAGTAACACGTCTAGGTCAGTAACACGTCTAGGTCAGTAACACGTCTAGGTCAGTAACACGTCAAGGTTAGTAATGCGTCTAGGTCAATAACACGTCTAGGTCAATAACACGTCTAGGTCAGTAACACGTCTAGGTTAGTAACACGTCTAGGTCAGTAACACGTCAAGGTTAGTAATGCGTCTAGGTCAATAACACGTCTAGGTCAATAACACGTCTAGGTCAGTAACACGTCTAGGTTAGTAACGCGTCTAGGTTAGTAACGCGTCTAGGTCAGTAACACGTCTAGGTTATTAACACGTCTAGGTCAGTAACACGTCTAGGTTAGTAAGTCAAGACGATACTCAAGTCAAACTTCCAGTGTGTCTTTGTCATAGATTTTTTTGTCATTGATGTAAGATTTTACCAAACCAAACACCTCTTTGAAGTCTCAGGACCTTTTTATTTTTTGTTTGACTGGAGTCAATATACAAGTCTCAAGTTTATGGATCTGTTATATTGTTTAATTAAGCAACTGTTGCTTACTTATTGAGTGCCACCCAAAGAGCTCTACCTCGGGCCAGCATCTGCTTCTCTTGGTGTTTTGGCTGACCATTTTTGGGAGTTTTAGAGAAATTCCAAAAATAACTACACAATGGTTCAATGGTGCAGTAAAGATTTCTGTAAAACTCAAAATGTCCTAAATTTAACCTTGTATCATACAATGTAGAATCCCCTCTTGTCACTCTGCTGCTGTTTACTTCATCAGCCCAAAGCATTATCTCATCGTGGACAGGTTGCCAGCATCTGAACCGGATGCGAGGGAGCCGGTAGCACCCGCTGGAAAGTATGCGGTCCACTTCCTGTGAAAACATTCCTACTCGTATTGTTATGTTTGTTTTATTAGCATGTCGTAACTCCTTTGAGGGCTTGAGAACAAAGTGAAATGGTGCAAATACACGTCGGTTAAAGTTTTTACAAGGGGATACAACGATGGGAGAACAGAGTTATAGAAGTTATAGGAACATGTTGAAGTTTCAGTTCAGTGTCTAGAGATTTTAAGTGAAGAATAACATCACCAGTCTTGCTTCTGCTCCATCAGTGTACTGGGTGGATGTCCACACATTCAGTTGTTCAGTTGCAACAGCCCAAAAGAAATTGCCTAAATTACCACTAAAGTAGATGGGAAACTAAAGAAAACAACACAACTTCACGATTTCTCAAATGAAAGAAAATAAATCTACACTATAAGTCTGGGTTCTCATCCTTTCATCCAGGAGACCGCTGTTCAAGTCTCATGTGACACCAGAAGTCAGTGTTGACTTTTTAAGTTAACGTAGATTTGGTATCTAATCTAAGTAACGTCACTTCCATAGTTATTTTAACCCGAACCCTAAAAATCGGAAGAGAGTACACTGATCTCTCTTCTTAATGGGAAAATGTTGAAAAACACATGACAAAAAATACTTTTCATACGATATCACACAGCCGCTGTATAAGGACGCACTATTTACATATCGACTCTGTACACATGCTAACGTAACCCGCAGTAGTTACAGCAGCCACTGTACCTAACACGTCTAACTGGTTTCCGTGGGCAGAATGCTCTGCGTGTAATGGTCTGAGCTGTCTGCTGGTGTGTGGACAGTTTGATGACCTCATACCTTCTCACATTCCTGCAAGGATACACGTGTGTGTCTTGAAAATGGTATGTGTGTGTGATTTTACCCACAGGCTACAAATAAGTCATACCTTAACACACCCCTCCAGGAAGTGTGTGTGGGTGCGCGTGCATGTGTGTGTGTGTGTGTGTGTGTGTGTGTGTGTGTGTGTGTGTGTGTGCAGGTTCACATTGCTGTCATGGATCACTAACTAATGCAAACAGCTCTTGTTTATCTTTGCTGTCATTCTTTCCAAGAAGAAAGAATGGAGGGAAAAGAAAGGAGTGGTTATGTTATTGCTGATAGAACAGAGTGAGGGCGTGGCTGCTCTGTGATGTCATGTCGATGCCTCGGTCACAGTGTGTAATCAATAGTGGAGTTCCTGTCATGTTTCGTTAAATGTATGATATGTATTTAAGCAATAAGCTACAAGAGGCAGTACTGTACCGTCAATAATGTCCTGTTCAAGGGTCTTGTTAGCCCCGACTCTCAACCAATCAGAATGCATATATATATATATATATATATATATATATATATATATATATATATATATAATTATATATATATATATATATATTTATATATGTATATATAATTATATATATATATATTTATATATGTATATATATATAATATATATATATATATAAGTATATATACTTATATATATATATATATATATATATATATATATATATATATATATATATATATATATATATATATATATTTATATAAATACATATTGTGACGTCACAGGCTGTCCCTAGCGCCGGTCAGGGTGGGGCAGTGCAAGCGAGGAGTAAACACAGGCAAAAGTGATAGGTTTAAAAATGAATGGGAATGTTTATTTATATGCATTCTGAAAGGGTTACGTTATCTACTCACTGCAATGCTTTTCCTGCTTTTTAAATGAATGTCTATAAATAAGTGTGTTTGTTTGTGTGGCTTTTTGAATGGGACTTTTATAGTATAGTATAAAGTAGTTTCATAGGGTATAGTATAGTATATATCGTATAGTATAAAGTGATACCCCATACACAATATAATAAAGTATGTAGTAGTTGTATGTGGTATACGATAATAATCTGTACTACAGTATACTATATGTATAATATAATATACTATAGTATAGTATACTGGAATACAGTATAGTAAAGTATAGCCTAGTATCATCTAATAATGGACCAATACGATTTAAAAACCGATGTTCTATACCTGGTGGTCAGTCGACTGCATTAAGAAAAGACGTGCAGACGTCCATATGCACAGGGGAAGCCAAGTGTCTCCTTTCAAATACTATACAGAGTCTCACTCTTCTTCTTTCCCCTTCCTCTGTCCATCCTTCTCTTGTTCCTCCCTCCCTCCCTTGCTGCAGTATGTGGTTGTGAGCTGAGCCAGGGGGGATTCTTTGTGCGCCAGGGGGACTACATCTGTACTCTGGACTACCAGCGCCTGTACGGGACGCGCTGCTTCAGCTGCCAGGACTTCATAGAAGGGGAGGTGGTGTCCGCCCTAGGGAAGACGTACCACCCCCGCTGCTTCGTCTGCGCCTCCTGCAAGTAAGAAACAAGCGGCGCTTACCCTCAGAACCTTAACACTGCAGCTATGATCTGCTACGTAAAGATATACGACACCTGAGCAGAAGGTCTAACAAGACCAGTACAGAGATGAGTCCTCTATCAGCACTAAGGTATAACAAGACCAGTACAGAGATGAGTCCTCTATCAGCACTAAGGTCTAACAAGACCAGGACAGAGATGAGTCCTTTATCTGCTGCCATTAAGTAATTTTGTAATTTTCGCCAGTGCTGTCTCGGTGCTGTGGTGTTTTCTAAATCCTGTCTGAAACTCCTCAAATAAACTATTATGATGTAGAAAGTCACACAACTGGTGTGCGACTACTTTCTCAAGGATCTTAGAGAGGGAGGGGAGGTTAGAGGTCGGTCTGTAGTGAGCCAACACCTCTAGTTAGTCCTGATGGGCAGGTGGCTCCTCAGCTACCATGTAAGGAGCCAGTCAGAGGCAGTCAGTCAGAGCACTGAGTGGCAGCACTCCAGACGGCCAGCAGACTGAAACATGGTTTCATCGTGTCTTCACTTCAATTAAAATACCATGAATCAATTAAGGAATTTCATAATTTCCTAGCAGCACCTCCATGTCTCCATGTTGGCGGGGCTCCCGTCCAGCCATAAGAGCATTGCTGACGAGGACTCACAGCTCATCTCAAAGGTGGTGTAGGAGTTGAGCTCAAGGCGGTTCAATTCTTCCACACCAAATTAGGAAAAGCATTTCTTTTGGAGCATGCTTTGATGTTTTGGGCATGTTGAAACGGGAAAGAGACAAACACAAGACACACAGTTGGAAGCACACATGAGAAGGAGCACAGTGTGTGCCAGAGCACTGAAGTATTGGTCTCAACAACAAGATTGATGGTTAGGTCCTGATGGAAGGGGCACCTTGCACATGAATGATGTCATGCAGCGTTAAAGAGCTCCGAGTGGTCGGAGGATAGAACAGATCTACAACTACAGGTCCATTTACCATCTCACTGCATCATCGTCCGTGGCTCTAGAAACCGAAACAGGCCCCGTGTACACGTGGGGGGCACGGAGGACATGTTGTCATCAACCTTTTCGGATTAAAAAAAGAAAATGTATTTGATATAAAAGACTAACAAATGAAGAAATAATAAATGAAAGTGAAATACAATTCCGGTAAAGAAGTATGCCAATAAAATATAAAAAAAAATAATTTCTAAATATGGCTAAAAACATGCTTTGATATGTATAAAATTGGACTGATGTTCTCTGTCCTGATGTTCTCTGTTCTCTGTCCTGATGTTCTCTGTCCTGATGTTCTCTGTCCTGATGTTCTCTGTTCTCTGTCCTGATGTTCTCTGTCCTGATGTTCTCTGTTCTCCGTCCTGATGTTCTCTGTCCTGATGTTCTCTGTTCTCCATCCTGATGTTCTCTGTCCTGATGTTCTCTGTTCTCCGTCCTGATGTTCTCTGTCCTGATGTTCTCTGTCCTGATGTTCTCTGTTCTCTGTCCTGATGTTCTGTGTCCTGATGTTCTGTGTCCTGATGTTTTCTGTCCTGATGTTCTCTGCTGTCTGTCCTAATGTTCTCTGTCCTGATGCTCTCTGTTGTCTGTCCTAATGTTCTGTGTCCTGATGTTCTCTGTCCTGATGTTCTTTGTCCTGATGTTCTGTGTCCTGATGTTCTGTGTCCTGATGTTCTCTGTCCTGATGTTCTCTGTTCTCCGTCCTGATGTTCTCTGTCCTGATGTTCTCTGTTCTCCGTCCTGATGTTCTCCGTCCTGATGTTCTCTGTTCTCTGTTTGCAGGCAGCCGTTCCCGGCCGGCGACCGAGTCACTTTCAACGGGAAGGAGTGCATCTGTCAGACGTGCACCGAGCCTCTGGCTGCCAACAGCCCCGCCCCCATCCAGGCTGTGCACAGTCAGTACTGACCTCTGCACACAAAGTTGACCTCTGCACACAAAGTTGACCTCTGCACACACAGTTGACCTCTGCACACAAAGTTGACCTCTGCACACAAAGTTGACCTCTGCACACACAGTTGACCTCTGCACACAAAGTTGACCTCTGCACACACAGTTGACCTCTGCACACAAAGTTGACCTCTGCACACAAAGTTGACCTCTGCACACACAGTTGACCTCTGCACACAAAGTTGACCTCTGCACACTGCAAACTATGATTTAAAGAAACCTTCTTGTTATCCTAATGTGTTTGTTCCATCCCTGACATCACTTTAATCTTAATGGCCATTTCTCCTCCATGTCCTCCACCTGAACGTGTTCTCCGTGCAGACTGCTGCGGCTGTGGGAAGGAGTTTAAGAACGAGCAGTCTCTGGTGGCGCTGGAGAAGCACTGGCACCTGGGCTGCTTCAAGTGTAAGGTCTGCAACAAGGTGCTCAACGCCGAGTACATCAGCAAGTAAGTCAGCTGCAGCTGCTGCTCTAATCCTCCATGAGCTCATTACCCAATCCAAAAGATGTCCACTTATTACGCCAACGTGTCCTCCTGAGTGGCCTGTAAATCAGGACTGATGTTACATTCAGTGTGCTGCATGTTCGTCAGCACAGGGTCAAGGGTTAGTTTAACATCATGATGTTAGTTGTTATCTCTCCCGTCTGCATTTTGTCTATTATCCTTGAATTAATGTCCATTTACTTTGTATTAACTGGTATTGTGTGAGAGTTTCTGGTTTCTAGTGTAGTATTTCAAATGTTCTCTTATGGTTTCATTTTATGGACTACAAATAAAGAACCGAGTTCTGCTGCTGAGCCTGAGAGCATCTAAGTAACAGAATGTATTCACATGTGTTAACGATGCTGCAGCCATCCTCACATTCATATTGCAATAATAAGCTGTTGGAGATACTTCAATATGGCAGAAAATGATGTAAATATAGCTGAGTCATGATGTTGAGCTCCACCCAGCAGCTTCCAGAGTCTCTGGCCTGTATGCTCTCATCTATACGGATGCTCTGTGCTCTCTGGTCTGTATGGATGCTCTGTGCTCTCTGGTCTGTACGGATGCTCTGTGCTCTCTGGTCTGTACGGATGCTCTGTGCTCTCTGACCTGATGTCCTGTGTTCTGCCTTCAGGGATGGAATCCCCTTCTGTGAGATGGACTACCACGCCATGTTTGGCATCCAGTGTGAGAGCTGCAAGAAGTACATCACTGGAAAGGTCCTGGAGGTAAATGTAGTATGAATACACTTCTGACACTATCTCTAGTTGGATAAACGAGTGAGGTGTGGAAAGATCAAATAACGATGGATTCATGATCAGATGAATGTAATGGAATACACAGGTGAGTGTAATCCAGTGAGTCGTGTTCATTAATGTACAATAAAGAGGCTGGTCAATGATTTTTACAGTGGGAGGGGTCATCTGACAAGTGGGAAGGATCATCTGAAAAGTGGGAGGGGTAATCTGCAAAGATAATTTGAGCGACCTGGAAGTAAAAGGGACCTTTTAGAGAACTTAATACGCTTGTATGTAAATTAAACTTTCTACTGAAACAGCAGTCCAAAAGATTAGAAGCTGAATTAGAAACAATTTGGTTTATTTGATACAAATGACAAGCTTGTGAAATGTAGACAACAATGTCAGCAGAGAAGTTGGAGACTTCCATGAAATGGATGATTTGCAGTGGGGTTGTGAAACGTACTCGTCCCTAACGAGTGGACAGGAGATGACAGCCAGGGGAGCTGAACGGGGAACATACGGGATTTCTTTCTGTGCTTTACTCTTATTATTTTTCATATTCATAGTTTTTTTTACATTCTTCATACTTCTCAAATGTCCCCGTTTCCCCAAATTGACAATAATTCATATAGTTAATTCAATTAAAGCCACACAGCTTCCTGTTCTATAAGTTGTCCACAACTACAGGACAGATCACACGCTCTTCTTTGGAAACGTCAGCGCTGTCCCAGCGACATGGAGTGACATGTATGTGTAACACGTTGTGTAACGTGTCATGAGGAGGCTGATGTCATTATCTGAGTGTGAGGCGAGCACAGAGCTCCTGTTACAGGCCTGAGGGGAAAGATGGCTCATGGTTAACCAAAAGAAATTCACACTGATTGAGTTTTTATATGTTTATAATCTTACTTTCGATATAACCTTTCAATAATATAGGTAACAGGAGTCCAAGTGGTCAAGGGAAGACAGCAGAACATGAACACTATAACTAATGGAGAGAGATTGACAGGATTGGATGAGAAAGAGTCCATTTGGTCTGTTGATGTGGGGAATGTGGTTCTAGTGAAGCGGTCTGTTGTACCGTGGGGATGGAGGGATGGGATGTGATGGGAGGAGGAGAAGGAGACAAAAGCTTTTAGACTGGGGGTGTTGGAAGCTCCTGCTGTGAGCTCAGACCACAGAGCAGCAACAACTACCTCTCTGTCTCTCTTTCTCTTTTTCTTTCTCTCATCTCTCTCTCTATCTCCCATGCTCTCATTTCATAAATACCCGTCTGGTTCCAGTGTCTGAAGAGCAACATAAGCTTAAGAACATTACCGTGTTTGTGTGTGTGTGTGTGTGTGTGTGTGTGTGTGTGTGTGTGTGTGTGTGTGTGTGTAAATGACATCACCCACCTCCATTTCCTAAAGTTTTGTGTCACGCTATCATGTGTAGACCTATAACTATCTTGGGACTGTCAAGCAGAACTAAAAGCACCTGCTCCTATAAAGTAAGTGTGTGTGTGTGTGTGTGTGTGTGTGTGTGTGTGTGTGTGTATGTGTGTGTCTGTGTCTGTGTGTTAGTGTGCATGCATGTTCATTCCTCAAGAATTGGAAAGGAAGTTTCCAGGTTAATGTAATATAATATTAAATATCATTCTACATGCTAACTAATACAAACATGACATGTAACTGTCCACAGTGTGATTGAGAGATGATGGCTAGCTTCATGAAGACCAGCTCTTTGGTCGCCTCTGTTGGTGTTTCAGCCTCTCTCCAGGGATGAAACACTGGCAACAGAGAGACTGAGCATTCACATGATCAAGTGATCAAAGAGTCATCAAAGAGTGGTCAAAGAGTCATCAAAGAGTGGTCAAAGAGTGATCAAAGAGTGATTAAAGAGTGACCAAAGAGTGTTGTCTATTTGGTGCTTGGCCGTCTTCTAAAGGGATAACCTCTCCGGCCTGACGGTTTCTGCGATTGCTGAATGACAAAATGGACGGGTCATCAGAGAAAGCAGATGAAAGTGAATAAAGGGGTAGCATCCTCACCGGCCTTTTACCACTTGGCGGCCATGATGCCCCCCAGCCCTTTACCACAGCTGTTTCAAAACTGCTCCGCCCTTCAGGAGTCTCAGCCACAGCCCACATCCAGCTGGTCAGAGTCTTCATTCCTAAGTAAACCTTCCAATGATCAGCTCTTAAGTTCATGGACCCGCTTCTCTTGACCAATAGCATCATTTCCCCTCACGCAGCTTTGACTCGTGACAAAGGAACGATCTGATTGTTCTCTTTTCCATGTCATACTTTCAATGTTTCAATTTTAAGCCAGTTACAGCCTCTTAAGTCAACTTCCTGTTTTCAAGTTTTCCGTCTATCCGATCTGTTTCAGTTCAGTTCAAATGTTTACTTTTGTCATAGTATCCACATGTGTGGTTCTCTGGTTCCCCGGTGTGTTTGGTGTGGTTCTCTGGTGTGGTTCTCTGGTGTGGTTATTTGGTTCTCTGGTTCTCTTGGGTGGTTCTCTTGTTCTCTGGGGTGGTTCTCTGGTTCTCTTGGGTGGTTCTCTTGTTCTCTTGGGTGGTTCTCTGGTTCTCTGGTGTGGTTCTCTTGTTCTCTGGGGTGGTTCTCTGGTTCTCTGGTGTGGTTCTCTTGTTCTCTTGGGTGGTTCTCTTGTTCTCTTGGGTGGTTCTCTGGTTCTCTGGTGTGGTTATCTGGTTCTCTGGTTATCTGGTGTGGTTCTCTGGTTCTCTTGGGTGGTTCTCTTGTTCTCTGGGGTGGATCTCTGGTTCTCTGGGGTGGATCTCTGGTTCTCTGGTTCTCTGGTGTGGTTCTCTGGTTCTCTTGGGTGGTTCTCTTGGGTGGTTCTCTTGTTCTCTGGGGTGGATCTCTGGTTCTCTGGTGTGGTTCCATGCTGCGATGACGCAGTGAAGTTGGACCGTGTGCGTAATCAGGCCGCTGTTGATGCCTTTGGGAGGCGGAGGTCAGCTTCAAATTACTTTCTTGCAAGGAGAGAAAAAGAGAGATAAAAAGTATCCATCTTGAGTCATTTAGTTTATATTTGGTCCATAAATCTGCCAACAGGGTGATTTTAATGATGGTTTTGGTTGTCATAACACAAAATCCACCACTGAACAAGTTAAATACTATTGGCTTTACTCACAGACTGGAGGTGATTTTAAAGGATATTTGCCAGTTGTAATCCCTGAATCAGATTGGGAAATCTAGTCAAGAAAAGCCACAGCAACTACTACTGAAGTGCCGTGGAGCAAGGCACTGGACCTGCTTCCCTGCTCTGATGGTTGCTCCCAGTTGTGGAGGTCTTCATGGGTCCAAAGGGCTAGACCCAAGCTGATATGGACCCATGGAGCCTTGGACCCAATGCAGCATCCTCCGTGTAGCCACTGAATCAGTGGTTCTCAAATGGGGGTACATGAAGGCACTCCAGGGGGTACATGAGATTTGTAATAAATATATATTTATATTAGCATCCATTTAAAAGAAAAAAGTAAAAATAGATCATCAGTGTGTAAGTTCATAAAAATATATGTATATATTCTATATTAAATCAGACATGGATGGCACAGAACCAACAATGGCTCGTTAGGAGGTACTTGGCTGAAAAGATATTTCACACGGGGTGCATCACTGAAAACCGGTTGAGAACCACTGCACTAAATAACACAACCAAGAGACCGGATCTAAAGGAATCCGAGGACCGTTGAACCAGATCTCGGTTCCCAATAGAAGAGAACACAAACCCTGCCAGCAGCGTTGTGGTCCGGCCAAGTGTGGACCGTAGTTCGGGGCACAGCGGGTAAGGACCACTTTAACCCCCGAAGACCTCTTCATGCCCGCGGCCCTGTCGGCCCACGAGCCGAGGAACAACCCACAACGTAACTTCAAAGCAATATTCCAGACCAACCATCTGGATAACATATCACCCCCATTGGCTACATGCCACGCCATGACATATCATGATGCTAAACGAATGGTCTGCCACTACCGAGTCACGGTTTGAGTATATTAAGACATTTAGAGGAAGCGTTGGACGCCTGTGGCCGACTGTGGCTCAGTGGTAGAGCAGGTCCATCCTTCAATCAGAGGAACCGGTGGTTCGATCCCCGCTCCGCTAGTCCATGGCGATGTGTCGTTGGGTATCTGTGTATGAATGAATGGTTAGTCAGAGTCCTGATGGACAGGTGTCACCTTGCATGGTAGCTCCTGTCATCAGTGTGTGATGATGATGAGAGGCGTTCAAGAGCTTTGAGTGGTTAGGAGCCTAGAGCGTACAGTCCATTCACCATTTAAAGTGTTAAAGGAACATTTTACCATTAATACCAATGATGATTGTTCTGTCATCTTTTGCTGCCTTGTCAGAATTTGCTACCGCTGCATAAACCGATAGGTGTGTATCGATTCATGCTACCCTATCTGATAGGATGTTATTGTACTATCACAATATGCTTTTCTTTCAAAGTTCAATGTTTCACTTTTCACTGTTAAAGTGTTTATCTTCAACAATAAATACCCTAATAATAAGCCAGTGCTTTATTATGATAATGTGAACAAACTCATGTTTACAATAATTTGTTGACACAAAAGAAATAGCAACTGCTTATCACTCATTAATCTACATGTCATTACTACATATTATTACTACCTGTACAATATACATGCTGAATGTACTTTTAACTAGGAAATAATCTGGATTTTGAGAATGTCACTCCCCGTTATCAGACGTGCATCGACAGGGTGGCAAAATATTATGGGCGTGTCAAACAAACTCTGAAAACCGACTCGGCCATGCGCAATACCACAAGGTAGCCGTTCTCGACAAGTAGCATGAAATGATAGAACAATGATACTTAGTATTCATTCCTTGGATATTTTATTTGCTTTTAATGAATATTGGTCAGTCACAAGTATGTGACTCACACTCATATCCCATGAGTAACTCTGGGACATGACGGGCTCCTCCCTCAGCACCAGGGCGCCCTCCTGTGGTTAAATAAGGAAACACACCCTCTCCTCTGTTGTCATGTGTAGATGATGGAGCTTCAATCACGTCATGATAATTAGACAAGGAAATACAACTACCATGGCCAATTCTGTATTCCACACCATTTGTTATGATGTTAGACTCTTCTTTGTGCCTGTAGACTCGTACTGTGGGAGGCAGTGGCCGAGATCAACCATGAAGTATCTCATCTTATTACATTACACCAATGTGTTGCATCATGGTGGTAGGAGTTCCATGTCTTCCTCTTTGTCTCTTATCCACGGACCTTAGTGTTTCTTTCTTTACTCTGTGCTGCATTGTTGTCTTCTCATGGTCACGACTGTACTCAGCCACATCATGCCGATACATATCCTATTACCTTGACAAGTGGACTGTATGGATCCCTTCTGCCGGGAAAAGAAGAACAACAGAGGAATGACACGTTGAGGGAAGACCTCGTGAAAAGATCAAGTTACCTGATATCAAAGTGGAGTGTGTTTTGTTTTCCTGGAGGTCTGGGCTCTGACGTTCAATTCAATTCAGTTTATCTTGTATAGCCCATTCTCACAAATTACAAATGTGCCTCAGAGTGCTTTACAGTCTGTACACATAGACATCCCTGACCCAGAACCTCACATCAGGATCAGGAAAAACTCCTAAATAACCCTTCAGGGGGGGAAAGGGAAGAAACCTTCAGGAGAGCAAAAGAGGAGGATCCCTCTCCAGAATGGACAGGACAACATATGCTATGTGTACAGAATGACACAAGAGTTAAAACACATTCAATGAGTATGACAGAGTGTATGAATACATTGTGTTTCCCTGTGTAGTGTAAGTCCTGCAGCTTTATCACAGAGGAATACTTCATTGCTTTAGTTGTAAGCCGACTATATCTGGATTAAAACACAGATTAGCACTTCAGTGGCTCTTGAATGGCTCTTATTATGGTACTTTTGTAGTTTGACTATGTTGAGGAAATGTTACTTTCTGTATTCTTGTTGTTGTTAGTTGGTACTCTAGGTTGAAATGCACTTATTGTAAGTCACTTTGGATAAAAGCGTCTGCTAAATGACATGTAGTGTAATGTAATGTAATGCTTTAGTTCAATTTAACAGTTGACCTCAAGTAACCATCACCATCACCTGGCCTCACTCCACAGGCTGGAGAGAAGCACTACCACCCCACGTGCGCCCGCTGTGCCCGCTGTGAGCTCATGTTTGCAGAGGGAGAGGAAATGTACCTCCAAGGTAACATCACGTTTCTGTCTTAAAGATCTTTTGAATCTATCACTCCGATGTCTTTGTGTTGATGCCTAGAGAACATTGTTCAACAAAAATAAGCTAAAGAAGGGCTGATGGCCTCATGGGGACATCTGCTTGTTCCTCGAGTCACTCATCCAGATGTGATTTACAGCTGTGGCACTCACACAAAGTAGCAGCTCGACTCTTATCACTGATGCTGGTCACTGTGGTGGAGAACAGAAACCATCCTTAAGAAAAGAAATGCAACTAAAAAACGATGTTTGATTGTTTTATCTCCATCAATGTCAGCAGTGCGTATTGCTTTTCACTTTGTTCATCAATTAGTTTTTGTATGAACATTTAACTACAGTAACCATGTGAAAGTTAGGACATATACGCTAATAAAATATGATGTAACAACTACCAAGAAGTTTGGACAAGGACAATGATGTTGAGGTAATTGTAGTGGTCATTTGTCCAAATAACTCAAATAAAACTATAAATCTAATTGCCACTGACGCACCGTTTTTTTTTTGGAGTTGACCCAGCCAAAATAAAGTAATGTCAATTCCCGTATATGTCATTAATGTTATCATTTATTTAATAAACAAACAAAAAGAACAAACAAAATGCTGACATTGCCTTTGTGTGCTGGTAAAAAACTATAGGCCACCCAGGTACATACTGGTCCTGAAGCTACCCACACCTACATGTAACCACAGGTGCCCAGTGTTACCCAATCAGTGAACCAATCCTACAACTAAATATATTTAAACAACATTCACAATGAACTAAACTAAAACTATCATAAGAAAAAAGCTCAAAATATAACCTAAATAAGCAATGAATAATCAATATTACTTTACAATTAAACTAAATACAAATGTAAAAAATAAATAGCTCCAACAGCAATATTTACAAATGAATTATACAAATTCTTCTTCAATTATGAGTTAGGCCATACCCAAAGTAGGCTTCAGCTGCCATTACTTTCATAAATATTCAGTCATAAACAACATGAGACGTGGAGACAGTGTGACTGGATGAATTATAGTTATTTACAGTAGCTGAGATCGTCTGGACCAATCAGACGAGCAGCATTGTGAAGGTTATAAACAAGGTGACAGCTCCGGTCTTCATGTCTCTGTGTGTTCAGGATCCTCCATCTGGCATCCGCCATGCAGACAAGCTGCCAAGCAGGAGGAGAAGAGCAAGGTGGGTGGAGCCCACGTGTTCTGGTCCAGAGGCTCAAGGCGGCAGATCGTATACTGGACGACGAGAACAAGAAGAGTTATTCTCAGAAGCATCAGGACTCTTTTCATTTCAGCTTTTATCATATCTGGACAACATAGAAATTATAGAGGACAGAAAATAAATTAAGTATGAATAAATCAATAAATAAATGCATGAATAAATACAGGAATAAATAAATAAATGCTTAAATAAATGTATAAATACAGTAATAAGTAAATAAATGCTTAAATAATTGTATAAATAAATACAGGAATTAATAAATAAATGCTTGAATAAATGTATGAATAAATAAATACAGGAATAAATATATAAATGCTTAAATAAATGTATGAATAAATAAATACAGGAATAACTATATAAATGCTTAAATAAATGTATAAATATATACAGAAATAAATAAATATAGGTTATACCTCAACAGGACATAATTAAATAAATCTATTTCTACATTTCTGTATTTATGTCTCTATTTATGTGTCCACATATATTTCTTCATTTATTTATGCGTGACATTTATTTTCTGGGGAATACCTGTTTATTTATTTATACTTAATTCATGTTCTGTCCTCCATAATAAATCGACCCCTTGTCATTGAGACCCAATCTGATAGGTTCCTCTGGAGTCTGGCCACCGTAGCGATAGGGCTAGAGCAGGACTGTAAGCAGTTGTCAATGTAAGTATTGGACAAAAAGCTTGTTTGGTTCTAGTAACTATGACAAGTTCAACCTGTTGACCTCGAGACACACCAGTCCAGGGACGATGTGACCCAAAGTTTAGAGGAGGGGTCAGTTCAGCCTCACACACATCTCCCATCCTCACTCCTCCTCTTAACCCCTCCTTCTTAGAAGCAGGTCCGGATACAGCTCACTGCCATCCCTGAGCAGCAGGTTGGTGCTCCTGAACGCCCCTCAGCCCACAACCTCGTACTGCATGGGTGTTGACGCCATATCACTTCCTTTGCTTCCCCTGGAGCTGTAGAGCCCTGATGGAGCTGTAACACCCTGCCCATCACTCTGTGCATGTGGAAGTAGAGAGGAGTGATGTGTGTCAGTCTGCCTCTGGAGAGTGAGACACTCACAACTCAACCAACACTTGAGTGATGATCATGCAAGAGGATTACAAAACTACCAAAGTCCTCCGTCTCCAACCTGTGTGCTTTAACAATAACTGAGCCACTAATACAATGTACTCTTGAATAAACAAAAATAAAACATGTCAATAGTTTAAACTTAGAATAGAGTATAACGGGTTATACTTAAACACGTTTCTCTCGTTTTTTTATCATTATAAATGGAATATCTTTGGTTTGTTGCATGAAACAAGCAGTTTGAATACATTTTAGGATTTTCTGACATTTTCCAGGTTAAAATGAATCTAATTGGTTAATTAAGAAATGAAACAAAATGGGATTAATTCTTGCAGAAAACAATATAATCTAACGAACTACTGTACATGCAGCACTGAAGAGACTTTAATGGATGTATATGTGTGTGTGTGTGTGTGTGTTTTAGGTGACCAGGACTTCATCTGAGAGCATCACTTCAGTCCCAGCATCCAGCGCCTCGGGCTCTCCGAGCAGAGTCATCTACGTAAGACTGCACAGCCTCCGCTCACCACCGGGGGCAGCACATGTTCATCTTGATCCAGGACGGGTCGATGCTGAACGCCTTCTTGTTCCTGCTGACAGGCCAAACTAGGGGAGGAGATGCTGGACTACAAGGACCTGGCCGCCCTCCCGAAGACCAAGGCCATCTACAACATCGACCGGCCCGACATGCTGTCCTACTCGCCTTACGTCAGCTACCCGTCTGAGGAGAGGCACTACGGAGAGGTAGACGACGCCAGACCTCTCTCATCCCGGGCTGGAAATACATTCTGTACCGTTTGACACCTTGCTTTCCCTCCATCACCCCCCCCCCTCCGCCCCCCCTGCAGTCAGTCTCACAGCGCTTCATTAGCTCGTCGTTCCTCGTCCTCATGACTCGCTGCATTAAGGACTCGTGTGTGGAGGTTAACACACACAACCTCACACATGAGTCCTAATCATTGGCTTCTGTCCCCTCTTCATGTGCAGTCCCCCCACCTGCTTTCAACTACTCCTACTGAGGTAATAAGGAGTGTGTGTGTGTGTGTGTGTGCGTGTGTGTGTGTGCGTGTGTGTGTGTGTTTCAATTGAAGCAGCTCTGCATCATCATTTTCATTTGAACTCTTTCTACTGAAGGATGTGTGCATGTTGTTGATAACTCAGGGTCGGCCATGAAAGAAGAACTCATATTAAAACAACATTTTAAATTCTTTGAGCGTCACATTGTAAATGCCATATACCTCCATTCATACGTCTCTAATACGGAGATGGAGGCCTAGATCTCAGAGACAGATACGACTATCAACATGTTTCTATGGCACCACAGGTAAGTCAGCCATGTATCGATCAGGTTGAGTTTCATGTTTTATTATCATAAGACTTTGGGATTTTTTTTACGTTGACATTAACAAGAGAAACGTTTGTTAAAGTCGATATGAGACTAACAGTTAGTTATACTGCTGACTGCACATCACTCATGATGATCAACATTTGGAAAATGTTTCTATTCACATTTCTGTGTCTTCATTTCAGTTCAGGGGCTCCTGACCATAACAACATTCCCGACCTCGTTGTCCTGTAGTTGGAACATGTCTCCTAGATGGACTCGCGCTCTCGTTCCCGTCCAGCACCGTGAGAGGAAGAGTAGACGCTGGTTTCTCATGTCGTACTTCCTGTGTCCCGCAGGGCGACGGGGAGTCCCCTCGCCAGCGGAGGCCCTCCAGCCCCGGATCCAACAGCTCCCTGGGGGGCTTCGGGCGCTACACGCCCTGCCGGTCCCCGCAGAACTACAGCCGGCCAGGTAGCAGCCTCCAACACACACACACACACACACACACACACACAACATACATACACACGACACACACACACACACAACAGACACGACACACAGACCACACACACACACACACACACACAACACACGCGACACACACGACATACACGTCTCACACACATAACACACACATGACATACACACACATGACATACACACACATACGTCACACACGTCACACACACACAATACACACGTGTCACACACACGCACACACGTCACACACACAACACACACATGTCACCCACACAACATACACACACAACACACACACATATCACACACACAATACACACATATCACACACAACACACATGACACATACACACACACACGTCACACACACAACGCACACATGTCACCCACATAACATACACACACAACACACACACACACGTCACACACACAACACACACACGACACACACACAACATATACACACGACACACACACGTCACACACACATGACATACACACCCACGACACACACACTCACACACACACACGACACACACATACACATGTTTCCAGCTGTTGCTTTGTCCGACCCTTTTTCCTGGTCATGCTACATGCTACATGCTACATGCTCATCTCTCTGTCGGACGGTTTTCTTCTTGAGTGACAACAAATGTGTCACTTACATTTTTGGGATTATTTAGCTGTGAGGTCCCTGGAGGCCGGTGGGTCAGCGCCTCACCGTCTGATACGATGCTCAGAGGAACATCCCCTCTCAACATCCACACACTCATCCAGACCTTACGAGGAAGGTGGATGGTCACATGACGTCGGTCCAGGAGAACACTTGTTGTGTCCTTCGTGTTGGTCACATGACTCACGAAGCATTGTGACGAGCTGTAATGGATGTAACACACGAGGGATCGTCTGTAACAGCTACATTAGCTGCTACGTTAGCTTCTACATTAGCTTCTACATTAGCTGCTACATTAGCTGCTACATTAGCTTCTACATTAACTGCTACATTAGCTGCTACTAGCATCACACACGTACCTTACGACTGAGCTGTGGTATTAAAGGCAGCAGGTTGAAGGGTCACTAGTAGTTACATATAAGCGTCACACACTGTGTTCCTACTCCAAGACGCTTGAGGTCCATCTCATAACTTTTGCCTTTTGTTATTAATTCTTATATTTGACCTTTTGAGGAGGGATAGGGTGTACGCTACATTTCATCCTCTCAGTTGTAAACAACTTAAATACCATGATATTTTTACACTGGATCTATTTCATTAGTATTGAAGGCTACTGTGTGATGTTGATGTTTTGTAAATGGACCACATGTTCTATGCCAAATGTTTCCTGTGATCTGATTGGACCTTCAGGGCCAGAGGTCTCCCTTGGTGCCAGACACAGCAGCCAGGCCCATGACTCTCTCACTTTGCCTCCAACCCTCATGGGGGCCGCTAAGTCCCCGTCCAGCGGGGCCAGGGACTCGTCTCCCCTCCCGGTGCACTCTGCTGCCGGGGCTGAAGGGAGTGGTGGAGGTGGTAGTGACAAGTACTCACCCGTACCAGTAGGTGGCAGTGCAGGCTTGTCTTACCACCTGAACCCCACCACCCTGGCCATGCTGCAGCAGCACAACTACGTCCCTTACTACAGAGGTATCAGAGCACGTGAGACCGAGACGTGGTCACATACAGACAAAGGACCACTTGCTGGAACCATTACAGCTAGAAACTAAAACCGTCCACAGCGCTCTACTCTGAAAGGGTCTCAAAGTGGCCCGAATAGAACAAGCAGACACAATTCTGGGTTGGGATCAAAAACATGAAACTGAAACGGGTTTCCTCACTGCAGCAGGTGCCGTCCTCTCTGTATCTGACCGTCCTAAAGAATGGAGTGCTGTGATAGGACCACTGAATGACTGACTTGGCATGGGCACCTCATTAACCCTGTGTTGGAACCTCACTCTCTGGGTCTCTGGGTTCACCAAAGACCCCCGAGTCACACCGGGACACGCTGCCTTCGGGTCTGTAACCCAGGGTTCGTACGGTCATGGAAAACCTGGAAAAGTCATGGAAATTTAAAATGGTCATTTCCAGGCCTGGAAAAGTCATGGAAAAAACTTGAATTCTAAAAGTTTTGGAAAAGTCATGGAAATGTGTTAGAATC
Source organism: Liparis tanakae (assembly GCA_036178185.1). Classification (NCBI taxonomy): domain Eukaryota; kingdom Metazoa; phylum Chordata; class Actinopteri; order Perciformes; family Liparidae; genus Liparis; species Liparis tanakae. The sequence continues at coordinate 13,539,942 of CM070111.1, forward strand.
ACATGGTCATTTACGCCGAGTTTGAAATAATTAATGTTTTTTTGAAGAAAAACGTTCAAAATATAAGCCGACGTACGCTCTCAATACGCACAATGTTCTACATTTTTCATGTTTTACCGAGATTTCAATTTGGTCATGGAAATTTGGTTTAAAGTCCTGGAAAAGTCCTGGAAAAGTCCTGGAAATTCATCGGTCAAAATGTGTAATAACCCTGGTAACCACTGAAGATGTTTTGACCTTAGTTATTGAACCAAAGCCATGACACTGCGTATTGTATTCACAATAGCCACCCCCCCCCCCATAAACCACTGCAGAAAGGCCTTTCCAACCACCTCCCTCTATCTTCCTCACCCTCAGGGTTCATACAGGACCCCACACCTGAACCTAGACCTAGGACCGCCCTGCATCTCAGTTTACCTCCTGCTAATGGTAAAGCCCCCCCGAGTCCTTCTCTCTGTGTCCCCCCTCCCAGTGGAATGGTTAGCAGGCTGTGATGTGGTTGTCCGGTCTCTGGGTGTTGGTACATGAGTAGGACCTCTCAGAGGTGTCCTTCTGCCTGCCTGTTCGCGTGTGGCTGTTGTTGTTGTGCACGGTTGCCCTTGACCCTGAAAGCATCAGGCTCCTTGTTGTGCTTGTTGACCTGATCGTTTGCCTGCGTTTGACTTCTGTTGTTTCCCCTCAATGGACACGTGTTCGTTGTCATGTCAACACGTTATCATTTGGTGTGAAGTCCCTGGTATGAATCTGGAGGACTGCAGGCTGTGTGTGATGATACTGACACTGAGGGTGATGAGGAAGTAATGTTTTGACTGAAGCACATGGAATAATAATATGATCCTTGGAAACAGCTGACATATAGAGATGAGTCAGCACTAATACTAAGACTATGTATCAGGTATACTCGTCAGATATCATCATCACCCAATGTTACAACAGATAGGATTAATACAAAATGCACTGTTTTCTATAGAGCCATACAAATGATAATATTTATTGTGAAACATTTTTATAACTGTACGTGTGGCCACATTTGAATCAGGGCTGTCCATGAAAAGGAAATCATTTGAACGTTATTTTTCTTTATCACCGCATCAAAGTTGTAGTTCATAAAGTCAGGAGCAATACCTTCACACACTATTGTTCCATCTGTGGTGTCCACGCTAATGTGCTTCCACTCATTCAGTTCATCCATCCATTAGTTTTCTTCATTTAGTGTTAGCGAAGCTGGCCCAGTTTACTCTTCATCATGAGTCCCACTGCTCTTGTTGGTAAGAAGCCCCTGTGCTGCCTTCAAACACTGGGATGAGCCCACTGAGATGAGCCCACTGAGATGAGCCCGGCAGCCCAGTGCTCCTTCATAACGAAGGACGGCTCCACGCAGAGAAGAAGTGACCCACGGGGACCAATACAAGTTTATACTTCTTATTTCTTCTTCTTCTTTCCTACTTACTGCGCGAGGTCATTTCCAAATGCCCCTGCTGGTGTTTTCAAGGCGTTGATACGCTGAACATGTTTGTTTGAATAGATCAGAACTCATTTAGTCAAGGGTGGCAGTCTCAATGTTACAAAGAGTTCCAACAGCAACAAGAAGTTATCATGAGTTCTACACAGAGCCCATCGGCATGAACACACTAATGATGATGATGATGATGATGATGATGAGAAGAAGAAGAAAAAGAGCTAGAGAGGGGAGCAGCGTGAGCACATTGATGATGACGAGTAGAAGAAGAAGAAGAATAAGAAGAACAAGAAGAACAAGAAGAACAAGAAGAACAAGAAGAACAAGAAGAAGAGAGGGGAGCAATGTGAACACAATGATGATGATGATGATGATGATGATGATGAGGAGGAGAAGAAGAATAAGAAGAAGAAGAAGAAGAAGAAGAAGAAGAAGAAGAAGAAGAAGAAGAAGAAGAAGAAGAAGAAGAAGAAGAAGAAGAAGAAGAAGAAGAGCTAGAGAGGGAAGCAGCATGAGCACATTGATGATGATGATGATGATGATGATGATGATGATGAGAAGAAGAAGGGCTAGAGAGGGGAGCAGCGTGAGCACATTGATGATGATGATGAGAAAAAGAAGAAGAGCTAGAGAGGGGAGCAGCCTGAGCCTCCACTCTAACAGAAGATCTGGACCACGCGGCCCGGGGTTTTGGCGTTGTTTCCATGGCGGCGGAGAGAGGCTTAGAGGGAGTTCTCCGATGGGGAAGATGAAAGCGAGGGGGGGGGGAGCGGAGGAGTGGAACAGCGGAGCGGCCGAGCAGTAATTCGGGGTCTGGTTGCCAGTTGCGTTGGCACAGGAGACGCCGTCTGCTGGCGCGGATCAGAGCGGCTCCTAACGCGCCGTGAAAGACGGGCTTTAAAGAGCCGTGAGCGACACGCATGCATCGGTTTGTCTTTAATGACCCCCACGCCGTCTTTTATATGTTCTTATTTCATCATTGTTTTCTGAGTATTGAATGGCCTCCCTCCCCTCGTGTCACATGTGTCATCTGTTCACATTCAGTTGAACTCATCTCCTGCATAACTCCCCAAGGAGGATCTGCCCTACATTTAGACTTGCACTAAAAGTACTTTTGTGTGTGTGTGTGTGTTTATGCACATGTGTGTGTACATGCTGTGTGTGTCAGTGATCTCATCCACTTGCATCCAGATCGCTGCCTATGGTTCCTCTCTGTCTGAGGGAGGAGAGTGTGTGTTCAATCAACTAACACTCTTTCTCAACCTCACTCCCTCACTCTCTCCTCCCTCCTCTCTCCTCCCTCCATCCCTCCCTCCCTCCCTCCCTCCCTGTGTCTAACTCAAAACTCTGGACGTCGAGTGTTTATGACTTTTGGTCTTACGGTGTCAGTGACTCAATCACCCAGCCTGCCTGTGATGTCACAACCAACCCTGGTTGTGATCATAGATACACACACACACACACACACACACACACACACACACACACACACACACACATGATGAGCAACATGTTAATGTCATGCATTTACAGCGATGTCATAAAACCCAGAGGATAACTTTCAGAGGCATTGTTTGCACCGACACGTAAAAATAGAAGTATTCAGAATATCTTAAATATTATCATTTCTTTCAGGTGAATAATGTCTGTGCTGCTGCTGCTGCCACTGATGAGCGCTTAGCATCGAGCTGTGAAGCTAATGGAAGTAACTGACCCTTCACTAAGCTCCGCCCACTGCTGCCGTGTCACACACGGTCACTATCGGCACGCCCTGAATACATAGAAACATTTATTGGTAAAAAAAACTCAAAAGGGATTTCAGAGTGAGCAGACAGAAGCAAAAGCAGGTGAAAACGTTCAGGTAGAAGCTAACGAGCGTCACCATTACTTATTGTTTGACCTTGACTCGCTCCAAATCCAAACAGGGTTCGTACGCTCATGGAAAACCTGGTCAATAACGGTCATTTCCAGGCCTGGAAAAGTCATGGAAAAAAACGTAAATCGTAAAAGTTCGGGAAAGGTTATGGAAATGTGTAATAATCACGTGTTTGTTTATATAACATATCAATTTGAAATAATCAATATGTTTTTTAAAGAAAGACGCTCAAAATATAAGCCGCCGTACCTTCTCGATACGCCACATTTTCTGTTTATACCGAGATTTCAGTTTGGTCAGGGAAATTTGGTTTAAGGTCATGGAAAGGTCATGGAAAGGTCATGGAAAGGTCATGGAAATCCATTGATCAAAAGGTGTAAGAACCCTGTCCACAGAACCCGGCCTCACCACTCCGGCTCGTTACGGTTGAACCCGGTCGGGAGGCGCTCTGCGTAGGATGCAGCGCCGCCGCTCTCCTCTTCAAGATAGATAGAGCAGATAGTGGAAATGGAGGAGAAGAGCAACATTGGATTTGGCTCATGAGCGTTACCAGAAGTGATGGACAGTGGTCGAGAGTCCACCACATTCCAGGCCTCCGATAGCCACGAGCTTTATGTAAAACAGATATCACTGAAGATAGCAGTGCGGCCTCGCTGACGGATGGCTGGGCGGTCCCCGTCTGCAGGATGTAAAGGATCTGCTGCTGGCCAGATGTTCCAGCTGGTAGAACACCTAAAGGGGAACGTCAGGACACCGCGGAGGGACTAGAGCCCCAAACCGTCCTCACGCTCAGGACTCCTCCAGAAGACCTGGAGGACGCCGCAGAGAGACACCCCGCTGTCACGTGATCTCTCATCACAGAACACACAGTAGCTGGGGGGGGGGGGGGGGGGGAGTATAGAATAGAATAGAAATATACTTTATTAATCCCCAAGGGGAAATTTGTAGCATCACCGATAAAACTGAACAAAATAAAATATAAGTATAAGAAAGAAAGAAAGTGACTGGGCATAAAGTAAAGTGTGCAAAGTGAAATATAAAAAATAAAATAAAATATATATGTATATATACACATAAAATGAAATATATATGTATATATGTATATATATACACAAAAAATAGAATAAAATATATATGTATATATACACATAAAATAAAATAAAATATATATGTATATATGTATATATACATATATATATATATAAATATACACAAACAATTAAATTAAATATATATGTATATATACACATAAAATAAAATAAAATATATATATGTATATATACACAAAAAATTAAATTAAATATATATGTATATATACACATAAAATAAAATAAAATATATATGTATATATACACAAAAAGTAAAATAAAATATATATGTATATATACACATAAAATAAAATATATATGTATATATACACAAATATATATGTATATATACACAAATATATATGTATAGATACACAATAATATCAAACACAGCTGGGCACGGCTGGGTTATCGAGTCACCTGCACCAATGTGATAGCCAACGCTTCCTTATTGACATGCTCACCTTAACGCTGCCTCTTTGCCCCCCCAACACCCTTTGTCGTCCCTTCCCCCCTCCCCTCCTCCCCCCACCTCTCCGTGTCCAACGCCACCCGACTGAAGGCAGTGAAAGTGGCCGCAGCACCCCCAGCTTATCCACCTTTTCTGATGGCAAATCCCCCTCCTCTGCCTCTACCTACGTGGCTGCTCCCCGGCACTTCCACGTACCAGGTAGGCCATGACCGCTCCATCTCTACGCAGATTCTAGAGAGTGACACTGAAAACACTCCCACCTTCACGCCTAGAAGAAAAGGACGTGTCGATATGTAAGGTGATGTCACGGTTTAGGTAACCAGCACATCAACGCCACGCTGCGAAGCACTGCCGTGTTCAAAGTCTGACCACATGTCCCCACATGGAGGTTAGGAGGGATGTGTACATAACAAATACACTCATTCCAGTCGATGAGGCCCATGGGTCTCCAGGAACATGCCTGAAGCCTTCAGCGTGTGTTTGTTATCGGCCCGAATGCAAGAACATGTTTCCACTTTCATCCTAAACCTGCCACTGTCTGTGAGGCTTAATACGTCTGATTAAAAAACAGCTGGTTTACCAGTAAACAGCTAGTTTCCTTGTTGACATCACGTCAGCATCCTCCAGTTTCAGTTACAGCAATATAGGAGAAACCTTCGTCAGCCAATGTGTGAATGCCAAGTTCCCTGAAATCACTCGTTGCTACACGGAGGGTTTTATTGTCATTGTCGATATACAACGGCGTTTGTTTGGATGGATCTGTTTTCAAGTCAATTCAATTCAGTTTATTTGTATAGCCCAATTTCACAAATTGCAAATGTGCCTCAGAGTGCTTTACAATCTGTACACATAGACATCCCAGTCCCAAAACCTCACATCGGATCAGGAAAAACTCCCGAACAACCCTTCAGGGGGAAAAAAGGGAAGAAACCAGAGAGCAACAGAGGAGGATCCCTCTCCAGGATGGACAGAACAATAGATGTCATGAGTACAGAGGGACATATTTGAGTTAAAACACATTCAATGAATATGACAGAGTGTATGAATAGTTGGTAGTCGGCATATTCCCCGATGGAGACCTCCACCATCCATCAGGCAGATGGATGTGTCTCTTGGTTCTGGATCGTTAACAGTTGGATGTGTTCTGCATATCTTCGTGTCCCAGTGTTCTCAGGCCGATGGATGAGATCAGCCTCAACACAACACGACTCACATCATCCCTCAACTCTAATGTTGTGATGTGTATATTATTCAGGGTTCGTACAGTCATGGAAAACCTGGAAAAGTCATGGAATTTTAAAATGGCCATTTCCAGGTTCTGGAAAAGTCATGGAAAAAACTTAAATCACAAAAGTTTTGGAAAAGTCATGGAAATTTGTTATATTCACTTGTGCATTCATGCTGAGTTTGAAGTAATTCATATGTTTTAGAATGAAAGACTCAAAATATAAGCCGGCATGCGCTCTCATACTGGCACCGCAATTTTCTTTTTTTTCCATGTTGCAAGTGAACGCACCTTAACTGGAAAGTTCGATGGCCATAGCTCGGGAAGAAAATGTTTATTCTTTATATAAAATATTGTCTCTTATTCATTTGTTTCATTAAATGTATACTGTATGCTTTGGAATTCACATTGTTTGAATACTAAATATTCTCACTTTTTCATGTATAAACCAAAATTTCAGTTTGGTCATGGAAATTTGGTTTAAAGTCATGGAAAAGTCATGGAAAAGTCATGGAAATCCACTGGTCAACATGTGTAAGAACCCTGATTATTAATGATGGGGCCCTCTCTGCGTGGCTCATGTGTGGTCCCTGATATTCGTCTTGCTGTCCTGATTGTTATAAATCAAATAACCTCACAGAACAAGACACTGATGCATTTTGATTCTGTTGCATGAATGATATTTAAAGTGTCTCTGATGTGCCAGAATATTGATGACAACTGTTTTGAATCTGCGGCCCCCCTTTTTTTGCTCATCCCTCAATAACTGCTAACTCATGCATCTTTTTCTCCATTCTCTCTCTTTCTGTTGGCTTCTTTTCTTTCCTCTGCGTCTGTTCACATCTTCAGAGACTCTGGTCAAAGATAATATCTATAGAAAACCCCCCATCTACCAGCAGCATGGTACAGTCTCCTTCCTCCTCTGGTCTGGTCTCTGCACGATGTGTTGCCCGCCATCTGATCATCACACTCCTCTTCTCTCTGTCGCCCTCACTCATCTCCTAGACTCCATGGGTCTGCATGCACAGGGCTGCTGTGAGACTATACACTGTATCTAGGTCACACACTCGTGCTTTAGAGATATATCTAAAATGATTGGGCAATGTGTGAGCAAACACAGGAAAACAGAGTTTTGCAACACAAGTGTTTTTGATGAAAGACCCTCCACATGCTGAAACATTAACAGAAAGCATGTTGCCTTCCTGACCACACCCTCATCAGTGATGTCACAGGAGATGTTTCTCATTAGGCGACAAATGAAAAACACGTTCTCCGTGGAGCGCAGTGCAGCAGCAGGTTTTCTAGATGTGGCAACACAGAGTTACTTTTGGCCCTGCAGTTAAACTCCAATAACTGATGATTGCAACACTGATTTATTTTGACATTCCAACCCATTTGTGGCTGATTGTTGAGGTCGGGGCTCTTGGATGTTACAGTAATGCGCTCACCTCGTTCAAGCATGTCTGCTCTCATCCCTCCGGCTCATGTGTTGGTTCCCGTGGTGATTCTGTACTTGGTTCAGTGCTGTGATGATCGCCGTGCAGACCTCCACCGTCTGTGTGTCCTGATTCGTGATGTACGGTGTTCAATGTATCAGCTCCATCACCCAAAGAAATGCATCTTCATTACGTGACAAGTAAACCTGTGTGTC